>JADBJO010029871.1:5000-7500 GCA_016801955.1 Conus betulinus | reverse complement strand
TGAATCGTGTGGAATTGCATTATATTGTATTGCAGTGTATGGCGTTGCGTTATGTTGTATTGTAGTGTAATGTGTTGAGTAATACTGTATTGTATTGTACTATACTGTCTTGAATCACACTGTGTACTTTTTTGTCACAACATATTTACCAGTGTATTGCTTGCTCTCCCTGGGAGAAAAGCGTGTGTTGCCAAATTACTGTTCCACCCATGATGTTCTCCATCAGCCTTTGTTTGTCTTTACTAATTTAACTAAGTACATGGTACATCGTGCATGGTGCACAGAGAACTGTCTGGATTTAAATGTTAGTACGACGAAGGAGATGGCAATTGATTTTCGAAGAAACCCAGCTCCTGTCCCTCACTTGTATATCGAAAACATCAAAGTGGAACATGTAAGTGAATATAAATACCTGGGTACTATTTTTAGATGATTAACTGAATGTGAATGCAAATATTCAATTTATCTACAAAACCTGCCAATCTAGAACAGACTGTCTTCAAAAACTTCGATCTCTTGCTGCTAAAAAGGACATCTTAAATATGTTTTATCGTTGTTTTGTAGAATCAACACTGTCCTTTGGCTTTCTATGCTGGTTTGGAAATCTTAGTGTGAAAAACAAAAAAAACATTTCAAACAGAATGGTGAATACGTGTGGAAAGATTACTGGTTACAAAACAAGGACATTAGATCAAATTTATGAATGTCGTATCTCACAAAACGCTGTGAACATTGCTGCCGACAGTTTCTCATTTTCTTAAAAAAAAAAAAAACTTAGAATGTTCTACTACTTGCTTGGACGAAGATTCCAAATTCCAAAATTTAAAACAATAGAACTAAAAACAGTTTCGTTCCCAGTTTCATCAAACTCTTGAATCAAAACTGAACTTTCGATGAAATCCGGTTCAGAAAGCTTGCTCGTGAATTACATATGTGTGCGTGTGTGTATTATTCTGTGTGTGTGAGTGGTGGGTGGGTGGATGGGTGGGAGTGGATGGGTGGATTTGATTCGTGATTTGTTAAATATATATTCATAGACATGTTTTACGGTCGCTCTTGATTTCTCTTTGGAGATAATAAAGTGTTCTTGGCTTGACATTACTTGACTTGACTTAGTGTGGCTTTCTTACATATCATTTTCACTTGGACAACTTGGCTGGTGCTGTGGAATCTTTAATATACGACTCTGGGAGCCTCGCTTTGTAGTCTCATCTGAAAAAAACAAAAAAAAAAACATGCACTCGGACCACAAGTTAAGGTCTTGTAGAAATCGGAAGGGGAACAAAATCCCATGGCGAGCTTACACTACTGACCCGAAAAATCACTCGATGTTAAAGTGAGTATGTATGGTGTCAACTAGTTTTTTGGCTGGGCAGGGAAACGTTCTATAATATGCAGTCTTTTCCCCTCTTTGTTGAACGCCGTTTTCCATGCAGATGGGTTTGGATGGTGACGGATTGACCACAACAACATGGACATGACTGTGGTCTTCGCGCTTTGCCATCTTGTCACCAACAGAAGCATCGTCCTCTTTTGTTACTAGGATGCCTTGCTATGCCGCCCAACGCTCACGAGGAGAGAATATTTTGGGTATTCGATTGCTATTTGGTTCTGGAGAGGGAAGGGTAATGGGATGAGGGGAGGGGGAGGGGTAGTAGGGAGAGAGGAGAGACGAATGTGGTCTTTTTACTCTCTCTCTCTCTCTCTCTCTCTCTCTCTCTCTCTCTCTCTCTCACTCTCTCTCTCTCTCTCTCACTCTCTCTCTCTCACACACACACACACACACACACACACACACACACACACACACACACACACACACACACACACGCACACACACACACACACACACGCACGCACACACACATACACACACAGACGTGATCATTTCACACATTCATAACTGACTCTACGATCAATACTTATTCATGAGCTGTCGCCCAGAGTTTTGTCAAATAAACGACGACAGAAAAAAAAAGACAGGATAAAAAAAATGAGGTGGAGGACGGAAGAAAGACAGAGAAAAGGCAGAAGAGGAAGAAAATGAAACAGAAACAGGAGAAATGAATAGAAGCGGAAAGTGAGGGCGACCAATTCTTCAGTCTAGAAAGTGACAGTGTCGAAAAAAAAGAAAGAAGAAGAAGAAGAGAAAGAGGAGGTAGGGGGATGAATGGAAAAGCAGAACAGGCAATAAGGAAGAAAAAAACATCCTAATCATATCTTTTCAAAGCGAGAAGAAGAAGAAGAAGAAGAAGAAAGGGTGTGTTCTAAAAACGGGAAAACGTAAAGAAGAAGGGGGGGGGGGGGGTGTAAGGAAAACATTTCTAAGAAGGAGAAGGAGAAGAAGAAGAAGAAGAAGAAGAAGAAGAAGAAGAAGAAGAAGAAGAAGAAGAAGAAGAAGAAGAAAGAAGAAGAAGAAAAGCTACATTTGCTTACGCAGACTTTTACAGAAAAAAACTTGTAAGTTCTACCACTCTCTCTGAAATGATTCCCCCTCTCA
>JADBJO010029870.1:15000-18550 GCA_016801955.1 Conus betulinus | reverse complement strand
AGAGAAGAAGAGAGAGATGAGAGAGAGAGAGAGAGAAGCTAGAGAGAGAAGAGACAGAGGGACAGAGAGACAAAGGAAGACAAAAGAGAGATAGAAAGGCAGACTCTTAGAAAGAGAGAGAGAGGGAGAGAGAGGGGGAGGAGAAGGAGAGAGAGAGAGAGAGAGAGAGGGGGGGGGGGAAAGAAAGAAACAGAGACAGAAACACAGGAGAAAGAGGAAGGGCAGAGACAACCAATGTGACCAGAAAAGCATAAAAAAGAAACGAAACGAAAAAAAAAAAAGAAAAAAAAAGAAACTTTGGGCAGCGTTAATGACACGCGTCCAGGGTTCTCAGAGTTAATGGGGCCCACTTTTGAAACAACTTAGTCCTCCACTGGCGGTCCTGACTCTTTGATGTGGGCCGACATGAGAGACAATGAGCGTGAGATGTGGTGATGACCGCCTGCCGGGTCTGACAGAACGCTGGGCTGGGCACACACACGTTTTTACTTCCTCTTCATATGTATCACAGCCACATGTTGGCTTCTGCCTTATTTTCTCTATCTGGCTGTTAGTCTGTTTGTCTCTGTCTTTACCTCTGTATGTCTGTGCCTTTACCTCTAGTCTGTCTCTGTATTTTCCTATGTCTGTTCCTTTCTTTACCTCAAGTCTGTCTCTGCCTTTACCTTTCTGTCTTTACCTCTGTCTCTTCCTTTCTTTACCTCAAGTCTGTCTCTGTCTTTACATCTGTCTGTCTCTGCATTTACCTCTGTCTGTATTTATTTATCTGTCTGTTCCTTTTTTTTACCTCATGTCTGTCTCTGTCTTACATCTGTCTGTCTCTGCATTTACCTCTGTCTCTGTATTTATCTCTGTCTGTTCCTTTTTTAAACCTCATGTCTGTCTCTGTCTTTACATCTGTCTGTCTCTGCATTTACCTCCGTCTCTGTATTTATCTCTGTCTGTTCCTTTTTTTAACCTCATGTCTGTCTCTGTCTTTACATCTGTCTGTCTCTGCATTTACCTCTGTCTCTGTATTATCTCTGTCTGTCTCTGTCTTTACCTTGTAACACTAACTGGATCAGTTTGATGGCCAGACTGGAGCATGCCTGTGTGTGTGTGGTGTGTGTGTGTGTGTGTGTGTGTGTGTGTATTTGAGTGTGTGTGTGTGTGTGCGTGTGTGTGTGGGTGTGTGTGCGCGCGCGCGCGCGCGCGCGTGCGCGTGTGTGCCTCCACTGCAAGTCATTGATGACTTTAAAAAAATGTTTTATTTTTCAGAATGAAAGTGCTTCATGTACCTCCCTTCGTATGCATTTCTTTTTCTTTTTATCCCCCATCTTCTTTTCTTTCTTCTTTTGTTTTTTTCTTCTCTGATTCTTTCCCCAGTATTATCTTTCAGTTTGCTTTTTCCTTATCTTTCTTGTTCATACTTTTTTTTTTGGCCACAGAAACTGTTTCTGTACTTGTCTCGTATGGTCTGGCAAACATTTAAAATCAAGCTTGGATTCACACATGAATGTACGATGAAATATAGAAGAACATCGTTTGACATTTGATGGCTGGAAACATCTCTAGAGCCTGTTGTGTAGCACCGATAAAGAGGGCTGTGGGGGTCCATGAATGCCCAAAGCAGTCACAACACCCTCATGCACTATGGTAGCAGAGTAATGAAACACACAACACACACACACACACACACACACACACACAGAGAGAGAGAGAGAGAGAGAGAGAGAGAGAGAGAGAGAGAGAGGGAGAGAGTCTTTAGGCAACGTTGACGACACATCCAGGGTCGTCAGAGTTAATGGGCCCACTTTGAACAACTTAGTCCTCCACTGGCGGTCCCTGACTCTTTGATGTGGGCCCGACATGAGAGACAGTGAGCGTGAGATGTGGTGATGACCGCCTGCCGGGTCTGACAGAACGCTGGGCTGGGCCACACACACGTTTCACTTCTTCTTTGTATGTATCACAGCCCTGTGTTGGCTTCTGCCTTATTTTCTCTATCTGGCTGTTAGTCTGTTTTGTCTCTGTCTTGACGTCTGTCTGTCTCTGTCTTGACCTCTGTCTGTCTGTCTCTGTCTTGACCTCTGTCTCTGTCTTTAACCCTCTCCATCTCTGTTTTTTACCCCGACTGTCTGTTTTTACCTCGTAAGACTTGCTGGATCTTTTTAAAGACCAGACTTAAGCATGCATACTTGTGTGTGTGTGTGTGTGTGTGTGTGTGTGTGTGTGTGTGTGTGTGTGTGCATGCGTGCATGCATGAGTGAGTGCGTGCGTGCGTGTGTGTGCGCGTACGCGTGTGCTTCCACTGCTTCTAAGTCATGGATCACTTTTTTAATAGTGTAAGTGCTTCATTCACCTCTTTCCAAAGGCATTTTCCCCCCTTTTTTCCGTCTTTTTTCTTTCTCCTCCTCTTTTCTTTCTTCTTTGCTTCTTTTCTCTATTTCCCTCTCTTTTTTTTTTTAATCTTTTGTCGTTCATCTATCTTTTCTTCATACTTTCAGCCGTAGGATTGTTTCAATCTCCCAGTGCTGGCTTCTGTCTCACTTTCTTTATCTGTCTGTCGATCGGTCTGTCTGTCTCTGTCTTTACCTCTGTCTCCTGTCTTTATCTCTGTCTATCTCTATTTTTTTTTTTACCTCTGTCTGTCTCTGTCTTACCCTCTGTCTCTGTCTTATCTCTGTCTATCTCTATTTTTTTTACCTCTGTCTGTCTCTGTCTTTACTCTGTCTCTGTCTTTATCTCTGTCTGTCTCTATTTTTACCTCTGTCTGTCTCTGTCTTTACCTCTGCCTCTGTCTTTATCTCTGTCTATCTCTATTTTTTTTTTTTACCTCTGTCTGTCTCTGTCTGTACCTCTGTCTGTCTGTCTTTAAGTCTGTTTGTCTTCATCTTTACCTCATAACTCTTGCTGGATCGGTTGAAGACCAGACTGACGCATACATACTTGTGTGAGTTTGTATGTATCTAGTATGTATGTGTGTGTGTGTGGTGTGTGGTGTGTGTGTGTGTGTGTGTATGTATATATATATAATATATATGTGGTGTGGTGTGTGTGTGTGTGTGTGTGTGTGGGTGGGTGTTTGCGTGTGCGCACGCGTGTATTGTGTTTGTGTGGATGTGCGTGAGAGAGAGAGAGATCAAAGAGAGAGAGAGAAAGAGTGAGAGAGAGAAAGAGGGAGGGAGTGAGAGAGTGAGAAAGGTGAGAGAGAGAGTGAGAGAGAGTTTGTGTACGTGTGTATGTGTGCAGGTATTTCATGTATTAAGAGAGAGAGAGAGAGAGAGAGAGAAGAGAGAGAGAGAGAGAGAGAGAGGAGAGAGAGAGAGAGAGCGAGAGAGAGAGAGAGAGTATGTACGTGTGAGTGTGTCTCCATTGCATGCAGGTCACGAACCACGTTTGTATATTTTTTTTTCCATTTTGAAAGTGCGTCATACGCCTCTCTTTAATGACATTGTTTTCTTCCTTCCTTTCTTCCTCCTCCCCCCCCCCCCCCCTTTATCTTTTCTTCCTTTGCTTTGTTGTCCATTTTTTTTTGTGTTTCCCCAAATCATTTTCTTACAGACTTCTA
>JADBJO010029870.1:0-2500 GCA_016801955.1 Conus betulinus | reverse complement strand
CTCTCTCTCTCTCTCTCTCTCTCTCTCTCTCTCTCTCTCTCTCTCTCTCTCATCTCTCTCTCTCTCTCTGTGTATGTGTGTGTGTGTGTGTGTATCTGTGTGTGTGGGTGTGTGTGTGTGTGTTGTTGTGTGTGTGTGTGTGTGTGTGTGTTTGTATGTGTGTGTGTTGTGTGTGTGTGCGCGCATGTGTGTGTGTGCGCGTGCGCGCGCGCGCGCGCGTGTGTGTGTATGTGTTGTGTGTGTGTGTGTGTGTGTGTGTGTGTGTGTGTGTGTTTTGTTGTGTTGTGTTTGTGTGTGTGTGTGTGTGTGTGTGTGTGTGGTGTGTGTGTGTGTGTGTGTATGCCGGAGCCGTCCAATGGACCGATGATATTCTGCCTTTCTAAGCGGAACCATTACCCGGTGGGCCATTGTTAATCTTCATCAGGAAATGAAAGAGGGAAAGAACGATAATTCTGTTCGAATATTTTGTTGGCGTTATGTTGCCTATTATTCATCGATTCCCCTCGTTTTTTCTTCCTTTCTGTCCTTCTGGTTTCTTTCCTTCCTTCCTTCCTTCGTTCCTTCCCAACCATCCTTCCTTCCTACATCCCTCCCTTCCTTCCTTCCTGCATCCCTTCCTTCCTTCCTTCCTTCCTACATCCCTTCCTTCCTTCCTTCCTTCCTGCATTCCTTCCTTCCTTCCTTCCTGCATCCCTTCCTTCCTTCCTTCCTACATCCCTTCCTTCCTTCCTACATCCCTTCCTTCCTTCCTTCCTACATTCCTTCCTTCCTTCCTTCCTACATCCCTTCCTTCCTTCCTTCCTTCTTCCCTTCCTACATCCATCTCTCCCTTCCTTCTTTCCTTCCTACATTCTTCCCTCCCTTCCCTCTTCACTTCCGACATCCCTCCCTCCCTCCCTCCCTTCTTTCCTTCCTACATCCCTCCCTCCCCACCTTCTTTCCTTCCTACATCCCTCCCTCCCTTCCTTATTTTTTTCCTTCCTACATCCCTCTCTCCCTTCCTTATTTTTTCCCTTCCGACATCCCTCCCTCCCTCCCTCCCTCCCTCACGACATGCTCCCTCCCTTCTTTCCTTCCTACATCCCTCCTTTCCTTCCTACATCCCTCCCTCCTTCCCTTCTTTCCTTCCCTACATCCCTCCCTCCCTCCCTTCTTTCCTTCCTACATCCTTCCCTCCCTTCCTTCCTTCCTTCCTTCCTTCCTTCCTCTATCCCTCCCTCCGTTCCTTCTTTCCTCCCCCCCACATCCCTCCCTCCCTTCTTTCCCTTCCTACATCCCTCCCTCCGTTCCTTCTTCCCCTTCCTCCCCACATCCCTCCCCCCTTCCCTTCCCTACCCCTCCTTCCGTCCTTCTTTCCTCCCCACATCCCTCCCTCCCTTCCTTCCTACACCCCTCCCTCCGTTCCTCTTTCCTCCCCACATCCCTCCCTCCCTTCCTTCCTACACCCCTCCCTCCGTTCCTTCTTTCCTCCCCACATCCCCTCCTCCCTTCCTCCTACACCCCTCCCTCCGTTCCTTCTTTCCTCCCTACATCCCTCCCTCCCTACCTTCCTTCCTTCCTACATCCCTCCCTCTCTTCCTTCCTTTCTACGTCCCTCCCTCCCTACCTCCTTCCTTCCTTCCCACATCGCTCCCTCCCTCCCTCCTTCCTTCCTTCCTTCCTACATTCTTCCCTCCCTTCCTTCTTTCCTTCCTACATCCCTCCCTCCCTCCCTCCATTCCTTCCTACATCCCTCCCTCCCTCCTTCCTACATTCTTCCCTCCCTCCTTCTTCCTTCCTACATCCCTCCCTCCCTCCCTACTTCCCTCCCTTCCTTCCTTCCTACTCCCTCCCTCCCCTCCCTCCTTCTTTCTTTCCTACATCCCTCCCTCCCTCCCTTCTTTCCTTCCTACATCCTTCCCTTCCTCCTTTTCCCTACATTCTTCCCTCCCTCCTTCTTTCCTTCCTACATCCCTCCCTCCCTTCTTTCCTTCCTACATCCCACCCCTCCCTCCCTTCCTTCTTTCTTTCCTACATCCCTCCCTCCCTCCCTTCTTTCCTTCCTGCATCCCACCCTCCCTCCCTTCCTTCCTACATCCCTCCCACCCACCCTTCCTTCCTCCCTCCTTTCTTTCCTTCCTTCCTGCATCCCTCCCTCCCTCCCCTTCTTTCCTTCCTTTCCTGCATTCATCCCTCCCTCCCTCCCTTCTTTCCTTCCTACATCCCCTCCCTTCCTTCTTTCCTTCCTTCCGTCTTTCCTTCCTACATCCCTCCCTCCCTCCCTCTTTTTCTTTCCACATCCCCTCCCTCCCTCTGTCCTTCCTACATCCCTCCTTCCTTCCTTCTTTCTTTCGACATGCTCCCTCCCTTCCTTCCTTCTTTCCTCCCTACATGCCTCCTTCCCTCCCTTCTTTCCTTCCTACATCCCTCCCTCCCTTCTTCTTCCTTCCTATATACCTCCCTTCTTTCCTTTTCTTCCTATCTCTCTCCCTTCCTCTCTTTCGTCTTACCCTCTTCTGAC
>JADBJO010029869.1:12500-18550 GCA_016801955.1 Conus betulinus | reverse complement strand
GGACAGTAACAACCCAGAGATTCAGCAGACCGACGCTGTTCAACCTATCATTTGGGGTTGGTTTGACTATTCATGGTGTTTCTGCATGTTGGGCGGATTTCCATTCCTTTCATTCCCGCTGTTTCCCCTTCCTATTGATTTATTTCGTTTTGCCCTTTGTGTCCGTTGGTTTATTCTGCTGTGTTTGTTGTTTGTTGTTGTGTATCTTGTGGTTTTGTTTGTTTGTTTCTTTGGTTTCCTTCTTTTTTTTCCTTTTTTCCCTTCTTTTCTTTTTTTTCTCTTTCTTTCCTTCTCCTCTCTTTCTGCTCTGCCATGTCTTTCCTTCGTCCGTTCCGTCCGTCCTTCTTTTGCTGTTTCTTTCTTTCCTTCCTCCCCTTCCTTCCTTCAGTCTTTCTTTTCATTCTGTCTTTGTTGCTGTCTGTCTGTCTTTCTGTCTTTCGCGGTCTGTCCTCTCTGTCTTTGTTCTCTTTCTTTTCTTCTGTCTTCTGTTTGTTTTTTTTTTCCTTTCTTCCTTCTTGTTTCTTTCTGTCTTCATTCTTTCATTTTCCTTCTTTCTTTCTTTCTTTCTCTCTCTCCTCTCCTTCTTTTTCTTTTTTCTTTTTCTTCTTCTTTTCTCTTCCTCCTTCCCCTCCATCTCTTCTTCTTCCTCCTCCTCCTTCATCTTCTTGTTATCCTTTTCTTTGCCTCTTTCTTATTCTTATCTTTTTGTTCTTGCTCTTGTTATTGTTGTTGTTGTTGCTGTTGTTGTTGTTTGTTGTTGTTGTTGTTGTTTTGTTTAGAAGATGTGGGTTGTGTGAATGAATGACTTGTGAGTTGACTTCAACGCGGTGACAGCCCTGATTTGGTGGTCCTTTGCGGTCGGCTGGACTATAAGCAACACTTACCTTGCCCTTCTTCTTCTTCTTCTCTTCTTCTTCTTTCTCTCCATGATCATCATTATGATCATGGTCATGATCATCATTCTGATTGTCATGATCACCAATGATGATGATGATGACTGATTGATGATGATGATGATTATGATGATGATGTGATCATCATCATCATCATCATCATCATCATCATCATCATCATCACCGTCTTCTTCTTCTTCTCCTTCTGCTTGATCTTGTTATGCTTGTTGCTATAGTTTTGCTGTCGTTGTTGTAGTTGTTGTCGTTTATTCTGTTATACCTGTCATTGTTGTCGTCGTTCTTGTCTTCTTCTTCTCCTTCTTCTTCTTCTCTCTCCTCTCTCTCTCCTCTCTCTCTCTCCTCTCTCCATCTCTCTCTCTGTCTCTCTCTCTCTCTCTGTATGTGTATGTGTGTGCTTGTGCGCATGCGCACGTATATGTGTGTATGTATCTGTTTGTGTAAGGGCACAACGCACGCACGCGTGTGTATATTATTGTGTGTGTGTGTGTGTGTTGTGTGTGTGTGTGCGTTGTGTGTGTGTGTGTGTGTTGTGTGTTGTGTTTGTGTGTGTGTGTGTGTGTGTGTTGTGTTGTGTGTTTGTGCTTGTGTATATGTTGTATGTAGGTGATTTTTTTAGACATGAAATAGTTGGGTCGTTTTTAGAAAACATACGTCACCGTTCTTTAAGGTCTAGCCGCTACCTTATTGTGTCCTCCCCCCTCCCTCCCCCACCACCCACCCCCCACCCCACCCCCCCCATCTCAACAATCGTGTTCTTGAGTTAACTTTGGAACAGAAATGTCGACAAAGAAGAAAGAAAGACTTTCTACGAGCCTAATTGTCCACCCCACGAAAGGTTCAATCAATTAATGGGTATGTTAATCTTCTTTGTTTTCAGCTAGATATTCTTGCCCCCCCTCCCCCCCCATTTCCCCCCTCCCTCGATTTTTTTTCTTCTCCCCTTCGTATCTCATCACTCACACCCCGCGGTGTCTCATTAGAGTCAGAGTATGCAGGGCCACACAGGGATCAGTCCATCGAACTGCCCCTAAGTGCGGGCAGTTTACAGCAGAGTTTTCAAAGGTAAGTTGCTGTGAGGCAACCCTTGGGAGAAGACTCTGCCCTGCTGTGGACGCGTTAGTTCTGTGGTGTTCAGTGGCAACTGTCCTGATCCAGTGTATATCGCAGGGCACCACTCTGCCTCCTAAGTTCTCCTCCACTGACGATGATCGCAGCTCGGTCAAGAGAGAAGTGAAGTGAAATGAAATCTGTATTCCATAAGGCCAAGGCCCTCTTTGGAAGAGGGGAACGAAAACAAATGCATATAAACATCATCACATAACAATAGACATTCAAGTTATAGAAATCTGCCGCGCTTTAAATGGTTGATAGCATAAACTGCTAATTTACTGACTGCGTTGACTGTTCGTTGAGGCCAACTAGAGAGATACACGAAAACCATTTGGATTATGAAAGAACTTTGGAGCTATGATTTTTTTTTTTCTCTTATGCTATTGTAGAATGGACAACATATAAGAAGTGCATTTCGTTTTGGACTGCATCTTTACATAGTTTACAAATGAAGTCTTGTGGCCTATGGTGTCTATACCTATAGTAGTGAGCTGACAAGTCAGAAATGCAAAATCTAAACTTAGTCATAATATGTTTAAATGCCTGTCAGGATCCATGCATATATATATATAGGTAGGCAGCCACACCGATTACAAAAAAAGTTCTATGTACAGAAAACCTGTCACTCTCATTCACGAGTTTACTCCATTCGTGCCATCTACAATCAATTATTCTACGCCCGAAAGACAAACAAGAATTCCTTGACGTCACCCACACCTTGTTCCAGCCACACAAATCCAAATCCATATCTAAACAAACATGACCTAACATGTGTGGCCCAAGTGGTCTTTCCTCGAATGATCAAGATCACACAGAGTATAGTATATAAGCCTTCCTGGATAATCTGCCATTTGAAATCTGCAGCGTTTTTAAACCAGTAACGGATACATTGTACAACAAAATTGATAGTGACAGGATATCTGTTCAACTCCTTATAAGCCAAATCGATAGGAGTGCTAAGACTAACACCTAAATACTTCTTCAGAGCATATTAAATGCGCTTTTTTTCACAGTACTGAGCTGCTTTATTAAAAGCCCATATCTCACGTCCATAACCGCACAATAGAAGCACTCGATGACCAAACAGAGTTAATAGCACTGAGAGAGAGAGAGAGAGAGGAGTGAAGAGGTGTGTGTGAGAGAGGAGAGAGAGAGTGTGTGTGGATGTGAGTGTGTGTGTGTGTGAGTGTGGAGAGAGGAGAGAGACGATGTTAGGAGGGAGAGAGAGGAGAGAGAGAGAATCTAGGGTACGCCTCAAGATGTAACGCTTCCCAACACATATAACAATTTCTCACCTTCTGCCTAAATTTAAAAATGGTATTTGAAATACCCCGCCCAGATAACACGCGGTATCAACGAATTACAAGACAAAACACGAGGCGGTTATCGACGGGACCTCTTAGGGCTTCCTCAGGCAAATACAAGGAGGCCCGGTGGGGGGGGAGGGGGGGGGGGGGGGGGGGGGGGGCAGCATAACGAGAATGAAGAACCGAGCAATCCAGAGAGACTCGTACGTTGTCAAAATGGTCTCCGAGCAGGATCCTGCAGGTGAGTCAAGTGTCGACCTGGGTTAGTCAGCCTGCCCGTGGGTCATTGAACTCCCCGTGACTGGAAGTGCATGTTGTGAATGGGATGATGTTATAATGCTGCCTGTAGGTTATAGATGGGTCAAAGGTGTGATGGCTGCCCTTTTAACTTTTCAGGTACTGTGCCCGCCGTATCATTTGAATTGTACCGAGCAGTGTTTTTTAGTAGCAAAAGAGAGCTGTACAAAGGAGGGGGGGAGATGGGGAGAGGGATGTGGGTGGGAGAGGGGATGGGGGGCGAGGGAGGGGGGGTGGGAGGGGGGGGAAAAGGGGGGGGGAGGGGGGGGGGGGGAGGGGGGGTGGGGAGTGGGCGGGGGGCGGGGGGGGGGGGGGGGGGGGGGGGGGAGGGGGGGGGGGGGGGGGGGGGGGGGGGGGGGGGGGAGTGGGGGGGGGGGGGGGGGGCCGTTGGGCTTGTTTCCGGTTTGGTTTCATTTTTTTTTTCAAACATCTTCAGCCTGCCTGCGAACAAGGGTATCGATTCACGGTAGGGTGTTTCAGTGCATCTGAAGCTCGATCGGGCCAAGGCTCTTGGTTTCTATGCGGGACCGCCCATGGCCGCGGATAAAGACTCCTGGATACCAGAGTTAAAGTATGGCCATCTCCAATAGTCCTAGCGTGGCCTGAAACAGCAAGGCTTACACACGCAGCCACCATGTGAACGAGTGCCATCGGTTATGCCGGGGGGGGGTACGCTTTGCGGTGGGTGGCGTAATATTCAACACGGGCGGCACACACCACACACACACACACACACACACAACACACACACACACACACACACCAACAAGGGGGGCACACACACACACACCACACACACACACACCCGTAAAACTGGCTTACGCAATCAATACAAATGATGCAAACTGGACACGTACAATAGGACTGCTCGAACATTTATTTTTTTTTTTTTGGGTCCAGGTTAGGGTTAGTCGATCCATCCACCGACCGCTGCCGCAAAAGTCTCTCGTCTGCTCTCTCTCTCTCTCTGTCTCCTCTGTCTGTCTTCTGTCCTCTCTGTCTGTCTGTCTCTCTCTCTGTCCTGTCTCACTCTCTCTCTCTCTCTGCTGTCTCCTCTCTCTCTGTCTGTCTCTCAATCCATCCATCCTCCTCCATCCATCCATCCATCTATCTATCTATCTATCTATCCTATCTATCTATCTATCTATCTATCTATCTATCTATCTATCTACCTATTTATCTGTCCGTCTGACTGTCAGTCAGGTCAGTCATCTGTCTGTCTGTCTGTCTGTCTGTCTCTCCTCTCTCTCTCTCACACACACACCACACACACACACAACACCTCTCTTCTCTCTCCGTCCCCGTATCCTGGCACGAGTGAGACTCAGTAGACAGGGGCTGGCCGCACATTGGTGGGGTTCTGGAGATTTGAACTACATTCCAACAGAAGCACCCCGATCAGGTGGTTCCACTGTAACCATTCAAATCCCCAGCACTCACAGCAGAACTCTGGGCAGAAATCAGCTGGGCCAGACCTCCGTCCCCCCCCCCCTCCACCAGCCCCCCTCTCCCACCCTCCCCCCCCCCCCCCCTCCCCACAAATAACTGCCACTGATGGGATTCGGAACGCACAACCTCTCCTTCCTCGAACTCGCAAGCAAGGACGTTAAAAACTCTTAACCACCAATGCTAGTTCATCTTTTCCGCCATTAAAAAAAATTTTTTTTTTTTGCCTTTGTCTGCTGGTTCTTTTGTTCGTTTTTTTTTTCTTTTAACTCATACGGCTTCTTTTGCTCCAGTTCTTGAGGAGCCATGAAAAGCGGTGTGTGCGGCCGGGTGGGTTGTAATCACAAACGGTGGTTCCTTCCTAGTATTTTTCTTCAGCTTCTTGCGCTTCCATTTCTTGTCGTTGTTGTTGCTCTCCACCTCCTCCTCCTATTCCTCATCCCCTCCTCCTCCCCCTCCCCTCCTCCCTCTCCTCCCCTCCTCCTCCTCCTCCTCCTCTCTCCCACCCTCCTCCTCTTCTCGTTCGTTGTTGTGATGTGTTCTTGTTGTTTTGCTTGTCCCGTTTGTTGCTCGTCGTTGTTTATGGTGTGGTTTTGCTTGTCCCTTTGTTGCTGTCGTAGGATGGTTGACGAGAGAGATGAGAGAGAGAGAGAGAGAGAGGAGAGAGGGGAGAGAGAGAGAGAGAAACACCACACACACATACATAGAGACAAAGAGACAAGGGAAACCCCGATTGAGAAGAGAGATAGAGGAGAGAAGAGAGGGAGAGAGGAGGGAGAGAGAGGGTAGAGACAGGGGGTGGATGAGAAGGACAAGCGACAGAGACACCAGAGATAGAGCAGATGAGAGAGGCAGAGAGACAGAGAGAGAGAGATAGGGGGTAGTACACAGACGTACCTCTGAGAGAAGGGATGGCCAGAGGTAGAGAGAGAGAGACACTAACAGAACAGCCCCACACAACCGCGTCACGCACCGT
>JADBJO010029869.1:0-7500 GCA_016801955.1 Conus betulinus | reverse complement strand
CTGACTCCTCAAGGTTTGAATATTTGGTGCTTGGCCTTCTTATCAGCATCTTTACAGTTATTATTTACTGGGCCCGGCTTGAAAGCTTATAGAAGCATGTCTCTGAGTTTACAAAGAAAATTGTATGGAGGTTTGAAGATGGTTCGTGGGTACAGGCATCGGTTGCGGTGTTGTGAAAGTGTTAAAAACGGTGTGTGTCAAACCAAAGGAGGATTCTTTTAAAAGATGGCATAGCTGAAACGATTGTTTGTTCCGTATGTGGAATTTTAAGGGCTTTTAAGTAAGCCAGCGTTTGTCGTTTGACGACGATGCCAATGCCGGTGCAGCTTTTGAGAGTAATGTAATGATATCATAACGTTGGTGTGTTTTGATACGTGCTTTGAATACAAAATATTTCAATTTTAATAATTGTTTCATAAATCTTAAAGAGAACTTCCAATTACTACACATTTCAGGGGAAGTAATAATGATATACAGTGAAATGATGATAATAGTGATAATGAGGACCACTTCCATAGCGCCCATCTTAAACAATGCAGACTACAGGGCGCTTTACAAGTTTTAACAAATCCGTGTCTGAAACACACACACACACACACACGCACGCACGCACACGCACGCACGCACGCACGCACGCACGCACGCACGCACGCACGCACACACACACACACACAGCGACATAGTTTTGCATACATAAACGCTTCCACTATATAACACGGTGAACAGCTCATTCGTACACGTGCAAAATGTGCAATTGACATGTAGTAAGTTAGTAATATTTCAAGTGGTACTCTGCAACTGGGATTTAAACAGATAAGTTTCAAGAGCAGACTTGAAAATCGAGAAGGAAGGGGTATCACACACACACACCACACACACACACACACACACACACACACACACACACACACACACACACACACACACACAATGTCACATACATAACCACATACACTAATATAACACGGTGAACAGCTCATTCATGCACGAGCAAAAGTGTGCAAGTGATATGTAGTAATTTAATCATATTTCAGGTGGAATTTTGCAACTGGCGTTTTTAACAGATAAGTTTGGAAATCCTTTACTATGTATGTCTGTGATTCGTTCAAAAGTCGTTGTAGATTTGTCTGCGTTCTGTGCTTCTCTCTCTCTTTCTTTCTTTGGTCGATTCTTGAACTGTTACTCCTCCGTCTTTGTCTCACCTTTGTCTTTCACAACCATCAGAAGAGAAAAAAGAACACATCCAATGCTGCACGTGCATGGACTCGGAGAAGCACTGTCCTCAACTGCCGAACCAACCAGCTAGGACCAGTCCTGTACCAGCCCTTGGAAGCCTGCGCATTTGTTCACACAGGGTGCAGGGACGGACCAAACTTTTTGTTAACTGGAAAACAACAAAACCCGTTTTGGAGAGACACATTTCAAGCATACAGAATATTCTGCAATAAATCTAAACCTTTGAATGTATCGGAAACAATGGCAGAGCCTCTTTCTTCTTCAACGATAAAATCAATTTAGAGAATATTTCTTTAAGGAGAAGTGAGTGGATAGACAACAATGTACTTTATATTGCTGATGTGTGCAAAAAATAATGGGAACTTTATGTCGTTTGCGGAATTCACTGATAAGTATAACATAAGAACCAACTTTCTGAGCTATAGAGCTATCATTCTGAGAATACAAAAATTTGTTAAAACTTTAAACCTTATGTTGGCAGATTGTAACAAGGCTCCTCTTTCTAGAGCCCTACACCTTATCCATTCTGTTAAAAAAGGAAACTCAGTTATATTATAGTAATTTACTAGATGATAAAAAAATACCAAAATGCACTCAGAAGTGGAATGAAAAACTGGAAACTAATATTAATTGGAAGGCAACTTTTAGAAAAGTGAAAAAGATTCAAGAAATAAAATTAAAATGGTTCAGATCCGAATAATACATAAAATTATAGCAACCAATGTAATTCTTTCATCTATGGGAGTAAAACCCGATGACAGATGCAGTTTCTGCCGTGAAAGAAAAGATAGTATAGAGCACATGCTTTGGAGATGTGAATATGTCAATCACTTTTGGAAAGACTTTGAAAAGCGCTGTCAAAGAAAAATGTCCACACATTACATCCTTTTCTGTAAGTGAACAATTGGTTATCTTTGGTAACAACAATAGTTTTAAATCAGACGGTGTATTTGACTTGATTCTTCTTCTAGCAAAATTTTATATTTACACATGTAAAATGAACGACCAGGTACCTCAATACAACACATTCAAATAATTCTGAAAAAGCGATATGAAAACCGAAAATACATAGCTTACACAATGCTTCAATCAAGAAATTTTCATGTTAATTGGCAATTTTATAAACAACTTATTAGTATAGAAGTAAACTGAACCATGGATATAAAATATGTATCTATGTATATATATATATATGAATGTGCATATGTAAGTGTGTATGGTGTCTGTATATATGTATATATATATAGGTATGTAAACGTAATATGGATGTATGAAAATATATATGAAAATATATGTGTGTATATAAATTAAGCGACAAATAGTGAATATAGAAACACGACAGCAAAATAGGGTAAAAAAATAATAAAAAGGGGAGAAGGTAAAATGGAATGGAAAAGAAAAAAATTAGAACGAAGTATAGTCGTTGTTGTTGTATCCGTGTGTGTGGTTGTTGTTGGTTTTTTTTTGTTTTTTTTTTTTTTTGGTTTTGTTTGTTTGTTTGTATGTGTTTTTCTGTGTGTGTGTGTGTGTGTGTGTGTGTGTGTGTGTGTGTGTGTGTTGTGTTTGGTGTGTGTTTGTGTTTTTTTCAGTGTTGTTTCTTCATTTTTCTTTTTAGTGAAATCAATCCCATTCTATTTGATTTAGATGTATGTATCAGTAATGTGGTGAAAATAATCTTTTGTACTTGGCGCGCGCGCGTGTGTGTGTGTGTGTGTGTGTGTGTGTGTTAGTTACAGAATGTATCCACTATTCCTCTTACGCGGTCTCAGATCCATCGTATGGGCTTTGGCTTCAGATCTGTAAAGTTTGAAGTACTTAGTTTACTAAGTGACGCATGAATAGGTGACGTAATGATTATGGAGGCCCCTTCAAAGTGCCAGGACTAGTACTAATATAAGTACTATTAAGAGTGCAAGAAAGCTTTCAGTCTGAAATGGCCGGAAACATTGTCGTCATGATGCGTCATAATTCCGGATCCTTTTTTTTTTTTTTTTAAGATAGTTTCAGAGTTTCAGACATTTGATTCTGGACGTTTTTAGATTGGGTGTACTGTACAATGTTATCTCGAAATATCTATCTCACATTACAATTGAAAAAAAAAATTATTCTTAATAATCTTATTCATGATCAGGCTTTGAGGAGAGTCGGGACAACGATTCACATGAGGTGTAAATGCGTTAGAATGAAATTATGAGAAACTGGTCCATGGAGACTGAGTCTTTGTCAGAACCGAGAGAGAGAGAGAGAGACGAAGAGGGAGAGAGAGAGAGAGAGAGAGCGAGAGAGAGAGGAGAGAGAGAGAGAGAGAGAGAGTGGTGTGTGGGTGTGTGTGTGTGGGTGTGTGTTGTGTGTGTGTGTGTGAGAGAGAGAGAGAAAAAGAGAGAGAGTGTAGTGTGTGTGGTGTGTGTGTGTGTGTGTGTGTGTGTGTGTGTGTAGTGTGTGTGGTGTGTGTGGTGTGTGGTGGTGTGTGTGTGTGTGTGTGGTGTGTGTGTGTGTGTTCCAAGCCGACTGACCTTACTTTCCATTATGTGGGGATTCAGATGTATATATTTGGATAAGGCTTGAAAAATCTGTAAGTTTCACATCGTATGGAGCTTCAGCTTTTAGAGTTCGAGAATAATGCCAAAGCGCAAGAAGTTTTGAGATTAAAAAAAAAAAAAAAAAAAAAAAAAAGAAATAAACAAAAACAAAACAAACGAACAAAAAAACCCCAGATGTAACAATGTCATCATAACACGTCATAATTCTTGATCTCTCTGGAAAGTTTCATACTCTTTATAAAGACTTAAAACCTCCCTAAAGACACATCTTTTCCAACCCGGACTGATTAACGATAATCCACTTATCTCTGTGCGCGAGTCTGCTTGTTTTGACGCGCTCGTATGTCTGTCTGCGTGCGAGTGTGTAAGTTGTGTGTGTGGGTGTGTGTGTGTGTGGGTGTGTGTGTGTGTGTGTGTGTGTGTGTGTTGTGTGTGTTTTGTTTTTGTGTGTGTGTGTTTGTGTGTGTGTGTGTGTGTGGTGTGTGTTTGTGTGTGTGTGTGTGTGTGTAGTGTGTGTGTGTGTGTATGTGTGTGTGTGTGTGTGTTTGTGTGTGATCTTCTGTTTCTCTCTCTTCTTTTGAGCTTCTCTCTCTCTCTCTCTCTCTGTCTCTCTCTCTGTCTCTGTCTGTCCTCTCTGTCCCTCTGTCTCTGTCTCTGTCTCTCTCTCTCTCTCTGTTCTCTCTCTCTCTCGTCATCTTGTCTACATGCCTGTTGTTCTTGGTCGTATGCGTAGGAAATTGTACATGGGCGGGCTTGTTGGGGTGTATGGGTAGGCTTGGAATGGAGGGAGGAAAAGGGAGGAAAATTTGGGTGGGGGGGGGGGGGGGGGGGGGGTCTGGGGGGGGGGGGGGGGGGGGGGGGGGGGGTGGATGGTGGTTGAATTGAGGATGATGACAAAGGCGGTGTCTGATGTATTTGACTGAATTCTTATGTCCCCCCCCCCCCCCCCCCCCCCCCCCCCTTTTTTTTTTTTTTTTTTTAAATCGAGAGATGAAGGATTGTGTGTTCGTTTTATTGTATTTTCTGATTTGTCTAGTTTTGTTGGCATGTTCATTTCGCCGAGTGAGAATTATTCTCCTGTGTAGACCAGGAGGAGCTGTATTAAAAGAAACCTTCGATTATATCTCCCTGGTCAATACAAGTTCGTTCTAGCCATTTCTCTGTCTGTGTCTATCTCTCTCCTATTTGTCTCTCTGTCTCTGTCTTTGTCTTTGTCGCTCTCTCTCTCTCTCTCTCTCTCTCTCTCTCTCCTCTCTCTCTCTCCGCTCTCTCTCTCGCTCTCTCACTCTCTCTGCCTCCTCTCCCTCCCTCTCCTCCCTCTCCATTTCTTTCTCTTGCTTCCCATCCTCCCTCCCTCCACCTTTCTCTGTCTCTGTCTGTCTGTTTGTCTGTCTCTCTTGTGAATAAAGGGTTGGTTTTGTTCCTCTCTGTCTGTATCTCTCTCTAATGTCTGTCTGTCTGTCTGTCTGTCTGTCTGTCTCTCTCTCTCTCTCTCTCTCTCTCTCTCTCTCTCTCTCTCTCTCTCTCGCTCTTCTTCTCTTTCTTCTTCTTCTTCTTCTTCTCCTCTCTCTCTCTTCTCTCCTCTCTCCTCTCTCTCTCCTCTCTCCATCTTCTCTCTCTCTCCTCTCTCTCTCTCTCTCCCCTCCTCTCTCTTCCCTCTTCCGCCTTCTCCCCTCCTCCTCCTTTCCCTCCTCCCTCCCCTCTCTTCTGGTCCTCTCCTCTGTCTGTCTGGTCTGTCGTCTGTCTGTCTGTCACTCGTCAGTCAGTCAGTCAGTCAGTCTCCCTCTGTCAGTCTCTCTCCCCCTCCCTCTCTGTCGTCTGTCTCTGTCTGGTCTCTCTCTCTCATCTCCTCCCCTCGTCTCTCTCTCTCTCTCCGCTCCCTCTCCTCTTGTCTCCTCTTGTCACGCCCCTACAAGTTCCTGACCCTGGACCCCGTGACTTCGGACTGTTCCCTCACGTCAACCACACAATCAACCAGGACCACGGCGTTTAGAGTCTGATGTAGCTTCTCAGAGGTCATGGGGTCATTGACGCCTTTGATGGCATTTCCGGGTGCAGTGCCGTACGTCGGGCGTTCTGTGTGATTTGGGAACTTTTTTTTTTTTTTATATGTTAAAAAAACAAACAAACAAAGCAAAACCCCACCACCACCATCACCACCACCACCACCACCACAACAAACCAACACAACGAAAAGAAAACCATTTTGGCGAAGGTATATAAAATGGGGCCAATGATTATGAGCATTTCTTACCCGAGCAGTTTTGAAAAATGGCCGTCTAATCGGAACACATTTTCCTTTGTAGTATTATCATCACCGATTTCAACTTTTCCCGGACTTGCCAAGACACGGAGCAGTTGGAGCCATTTGGTTGAATAGAACTGTGCTCGGTCCATTTCTGTCTGTCTGTCTGACTGGTTTGTCTGTCTGTCCTCTCCTCTATCTCTCTCGGTTTCTCCCCCCTCCTTCCCCCCCCCCCTCTCTCTTCTTCCCTGTTTTTCTTTCTCTCTTCTCTCAATCCATTTATCAAATTATGTATTAACCCCCTCCCTCCCCTCTCCCCCCAACCGGTCTGCTCATTCCTTGCTTCTGCTTACTGATCTTCTCTATATCTCTTGCTCTTCACCTCCTCCATCTTTTCTTCTATCTCTCTCTCTCTACGTTTTTCTGCGTCTCTTCATTTTGTGTGTGTGTGGTGTGTGTGTGGTGGTGTGTGTGTGGTGTGTGTGTGTGTGTGGTGTGTGTTGTGGCATTCATTGGTATTGAACCAAGCACTCACCCTGTGTTTTGCCCTATGTTCTCTCTCGTCAAGAAACGGCTTGACAAAAACGGCGAGAGAGCCTGAAGAAAGAAGAAGAAGAAGAAGAATGAAGAGAAGAAAAGAAAGAAGAAGAAAAGTAAGAGAGAAAGAGAAGAAGAAAAGAAGAGAGAAGAAGAAGAAGGAGGGAGAGGAGGAGGAGGAGGAGGAGTAGGAGGAGAGGAAGAAGAAAAAGAAGAAAAGATATGAAAGAAGAAGAAGAAGAGAATAAGGAGAGGGAGGAGAGGAGGAGGAGGAGAGGAGGCAGAAGAGGAGAATAAGAAGAAGAAGAGAAGAAGAAAACGAAGAAAGAAGAGGAAGATAGCGCGTAAAGTGCTGAGGAGGGGACCTGAGTGCTCGAGGAGGTCTGGTGTGCACAGCGGCAATCTGCTGATTTGAATGGAAGGTAACATGCGGGTCAGACATGGAGGATGTGGAATAAGCAGCCATGATCTGATGATTGGTACTCTTCTCCATCTGGAGAATTCTAAGGATAACTGAAAAAAATACTAAAAAGGTGTCCCACATACGTCATGATGTGCGGGAGACACTGAATTCAATGAAATCTGATGGATCCCTCTGTGTCATCTCTCTCCCCCTCTCTCTCTCTCTGGCTCTCTTTCTCTCTCTACCTCCTTTCCTTCCCCTTTACCCCCCCTCCTCTGCTTTTCTCCCTTCCTCCCTCCCACTTTCCTCTGTCTCTTCCTCTCTCAATCTCTCTCTCATTCTGTGTCCTGTCTGTCTGTCTGTCTGTCTGTCTCTCTCTCTCTCTCTCCTATCTCTCTCCTCTCTCTCTCTCTCTCTTCTCTCTCTCTCTCTCTCTCCTCTCTCTCTCTCGTCCTCGTTTCCACACGTTCCTGACCCCTGTCCCTCGTGACTTCGGACCTGTTCCCTCACGTTCAACCGAAAATCAACAGGAGCAACGG
>JADBJO010029868.1:15000-18550 GCA_016801955.1 Conus betulinus | reverse complement strand
AGCGACATTCTCGGCTTAGACGCCGCCTACCTGGGTAGTGCCGACTGAAGAGCTGCCAGCTGGCGCTTCATTCAGTCGTTTCCCGTGTCATCCAGTCAGTATCGTTCAATATCGATCACTCATTTTCCTTACTTCCTCATTCTTTCCATTTCTCACCCAGGGTGCATGCTATGTGTAACGTGTCATCCATACCAACGGCCAAACTGGCCTACTCTTCCGAATGTTGGTGATGGGATTTTACGTGTGTGCAAGATGTTATTGCGTGCGTTCACACACGGAACCTCGGTTTATAGTCTCATTCGAAGGACTAGTCTCATTCGAGGATAATGATTATAAGGATTATGGTAATAATAATGTTGATGTTCCTGTGTTCTTTGGCATCAACGTTATCATGAAGACCAAAAAAAAATATGTGGTTCAACAAGGAAACTGATATTTTCGATAGATTTTTTCTTGCTATAATACCCTCGTGCCCTCCCCCTCAGGTTGCATCCTTTATTAAACCATACACTTGTAGTGAAGTTATAATTTGTTCTCTGGAGATCTTAGTAAGTGACGACGTCATTTGTGTAACATACGACTCATATTGTAAAGATTAACAGTTTCGAATCTTACCACAAATGTGCATTTCCGCACGAACAAAAGCAATTCGGCATCGAAAGAAATACAGCTTGTGCAAATGAGAAATTAAACATCGGAAGACATATGTTAGCTCTCTGTGATTGAACAGAACAGGCTTTAAGAGCATGAAATTATCAGAAAAATCAGTTACATCAGAAACTCAAATAACATGTACACTTCATTTGGGGTTTTTAGAGGGGGTTGTTAGCGCCAAGGACATAGTCAATAAAGTAGAGGAAAAGACACATACGTTTTGTCTTGTACTTGTTTGCCTATATCCTTGGCAGTTACTAAACCCCTCTCTTTCTAAATTTTGCTTCATTTTCCGACCTCAGTGACTACGGTTTGAAATTAAAGTACACTGTAGTCATGCGGCATTTACAGACTACTTTAATTGGCTAAAGCAGACACACAACGAAAAATTCGAAGACAGCGTTGAACAACCTAAACTTCGCGGGACCACGCAGAAGATAGAAATAGAATATTGTAATAAACTGTCATTGTTCATTGGACTGAATTGACACTGCTTTGCATATTTGCGTCAATACAGTATCTTAAATGAGCTAGAAAGAGTTCGAAAGAGAGTAGAAAAAAATCAGAGTTCTCTGTATGTAAATGTTCTAGATCTGTTTTTTTCTCACTTATTGAGGGTGCAGGAGAAAGGGGGTTAATATGCAGAATCACCAGCAAATAATCGCTGTTTTGGGTGCGAAAGAGTGCATCAGGCTCTCTCTCTCTCTCTCTCTCTGTCTCTGTGTGTGTGTGTGTGTGTGTACAGAAGCCACAGGAAGTCTCTACAATGTAACATGTTACTCCATTATTTAAGGCATTAAATGTGTGCTGCGACGTATTTTCAGGTATGTTGCAATTTCGTGCCAGTCATGATTTGTGGCACGAAACAGTAGTTCGCTGTTTTTATGGTTTGTTCATTAATACACTGGTCAACACAAGTTAAAGGCCGGAAGAACAATCCTCTCTCAAGAACAAACAACAAAAGAAAACATATCCATCTGATAGGATAATTTAATTTGACATTTCATCTTCCGACTCAACTGGAAAAAACATCAACACGACACATTTCATCACCTTGACAGACATCAGAACGACCCCCCCCCCCCCCCCCGAAAAGTTGCAAGAAATGTCAATTCAGTTTGTTCATGTTCAGTAGCTGGTGTGACCACCATTTGCTGCCAGACATTCCGTCAGCCGTCGCCGCATGGAGTGGACGTGGGTCTGCAGCACCTGATGAGAGATTGCGAGCCACTCCTGCTGCAGGAACTGGAACAGCTGAGCAACATCAACAGGCGCAGGATGGTTGTCCATGACTCGGCGTCCGAGGATGTCCCAGAGGTTTTCGATGGGTGCCAAGTCCGGGGATCGGGCTGGCCAGTCCATACGGACAACCTGCTGACGCTGCAGGAGGTCCCTGACCACCAGAGCGCGATGAGGAGTGGCGTTGTCATCTTGAAGAATGGAGCCTGGTCCCATGGCCTGGAGGGTGGGGATGATGATAGGCCTCACAATCTCATCTCTGTACCTGTTTCCGGTGAGATTACCTCTAATAAGGTGCAGAGGGGTTCTGCCGTGAAGATGGAAGCCGCCCACACACCATCACGGACCCGCCTCCGTAGCGATCGTGCTCCTGAACGCAGGCGTCCACAAACCGCTCCCCCCCCGTCGCCACACGCGCCTGCGGGCATCACAGGTGGACAGAGTAAAGCGTGACTCGTCCGTGAAGAGCACCCTGCCCCACTGCTGTCTGTTCCATCGCTGATGGCGGCGGCAGAACGCCATACGAGCCTGGCGATGACGTTGTGTGAGAGGCGGAAGCACAGCAGCTGCCTTGAGTGGACGTCAGCTTCATGCAAGCGACGTCGAACGGTCTGAGAGCTGATGAGGACGTTAGCTGCTGTCCGCAGGTTACTTCTCAACGTCCTGGCAGATGATGAATCTGTCTCGAAGCGCCGACAGCTGGAGGAAATACCGATCGTGTCGCCGAGTCGTTGCTCTTGGGCGTCCACAGCGGGGGCGTTCTTCAGCACTTCCATGGCTTGAAAGCGTTGGTTGAGGCGCTGGATGACAGAGTGGCTCACTCCCAGTCGTCTGGCCACTTTCCGACCGGAAACGCCGTCCTGGAGCCATCCCAGTGCCCGCCCGCGATCGAGTGTTGAAAGTCGTTGTCTTGGTGGCATGCTTATTGAGAGCCCAGGTTGTCGCCCTTAAAAACACATTTGCGTTGAACTTTTGCTGAGCAGTGTTTACCACAACCATGACTTGCACACGTACACTGTGCCAGAAATCTGCAGCAGCTCTGCTTCTTCATCAAGAAACAACCAAATTTCTGTCAATTTCTCGTGAATTTGTAACACTTTGAGCGCCCCTGACAACAGTGTTGCTGGCTTGCAATGGGTGTAAAGCAGGTTTGGGCACGTGCAGCAGCAACTGAAGTTGCAGTGTCGCTCAAGTTGCGCCTTTCTCTCCATTGTTGTCTTGTGTAAAAATAACAGTTTGTAAAACTACTGAGTTATTGTCGTCGTTGTCGTTGTCGTTGCTGTTGTTTTCCAATGTTGTTCTCTCAGTCTTTTTCCTTAATTTTTCCCACAATTCCAGCATGGTCTTAGAATTGTGTGCGTTTAAGAGGAAATTACCACCGATCAAGAAGACTGAAGCGTAAAAATACAGCGCTACCGGCAAGAAAATCAGTGAAGCAATAACAAATACAGAGCTATCAGCAAAAGAATCAGTGAAACAATGACAAATACAGAGCTATCAGCAAGAAATCAGTGCAACAATGACAAATGGAGAGCTATCAGCACGAGAATCAGTGAAACAATGACAAACACAGAGCTATCAGCAAGGGAAACGGTGAAACAATAAGAAATACAAAGCTATCAGCAAGAGAGAATCAATGAAACAATGAGAAATACAG
>JADBJO010029868.1:0-10000 GCA_016801955.1 Conus betulinus | reverse complement strand
TGACACTCTCTCTCTCTCTCTCTCTCTCTCTCTCTCTCTCTCTCTCTCTCTCTATCTATCTATCTATCTATCTATCTATCTTTCACACACACACACAACACACACACACACACACACACACACACACACACACACACACACACACACACACACACACGCACACACACACACACATACAAACACACACGCGGGCGTGCGCGCACACACACACACACACACACACACACAGAGAGACAGAGAGACAGAAAGAGACAGAGACAGAGAGATGTTTCAGTTGTTTTCTTGTTGGATTAGCAACCACAGGGAAAAACATGTAAACTGCATTATCTGAATCCATTATATTCAGAAAACATTACATAAAATGAATCGTGAAACTGTTAATTCTCTGGTGTTACGTAAGAATAAGACACAAATCCTCACCCACACCTTTCTATTTGAAATCATCAATGCATTTTCTTAGACCTCCTATGTGTGAACAGCGCTCTGAATGTCTGCCTATAGCGAGATCCCATAGCGTAGTAGATAAAAAATATTGAAACTGGAGTTGACATATACGAACATTTGACCGATCCACAAACTGGTCTGGTACACGTTTTGGTTACGTCGACCAGCATTCATTTCGGGGAAAAACAACCACGCGTTTCGTGCTGCAGCAATGGGGAAGACACAGACAAATGAACAGGATGGAAGTACCAACCAGCATCTTGGTGAGGGCCACTTCACGTGGAGACATGGACGAGGATGTTCCTGCTCTCCATGTCACAATCTGACGAAGCTTCACAGTGGTAACTAACGTTGTTACCAGCACGACAGTCATCACTAACCCAGGCAAACCAAGACCAAACACAGAGCCATTCAAGTGATCCAAAAACTGTTGGTGGGTTTTGTAAAAGTCACCAGCAACAAATGTCTTCACAACAACACCGGGACACTGGATCATACACACAGCCTATGCGGTATCGGAATGCCACTATAAAAAACAGACCACCACCAGCACATTTAGGACAATAATGACCAGAACCATTGTTCTGGTACGTAGTATCGCTTGAACTTTAAGTGGATTGAGGACACAGAGGCATCTCTCACTGGCAATGACAGCAGAAAGAACTTGAGAAACGTAACCAAACCCTGCTAATCCCATCAAATGGTTGTTCATCAAGAAAGTATTCATTGGTCCGAATCTTTCTGCCATAGTGAATTGCAAGTGCAGCTGTTCACCTTGGAGACACATTGATGTCATCAAGTACATTTCATCAGCGAAAGACAAAGCAAAGAGACACAGGTTGACACGATCCTTGAGGCCTTGTTTGTAGAACACCGCCATGTTGAGGATGTTGCCTGGTCCACCAATCAGAAATAGGAACACCAGCATATTGTGTTTTATTCTGTAAAAGATGCTTTCTACTTCTGCGTTTACTATGTTGTCAGGATTGTCCCATGGTAAAAACTCCATCTCACTGAAAACAACTTTGACACAGCCATCATGAAGCGAAGCATTAGATGCAGCAGTCGCCGCATGGTTGTGCAATGGTGTAGTATCATTCTGGATCACAGAGTCCCGAATGTTCATCATTATCAAATGCCTCACGTCACAGATTCTGCTTTGCTCCTTTCTTTAAGGTCTATGCACACATTTATTCTGAAGTTTCATGCTGTTACACACACACACACACACACACACACACACACACACACACACACACGCGCGCGCGCGCGCGCGCGCGCGTGCGCGTATTCGAGTGCGCACGCAAGCACACATACACGTACCAGTATGCAGATTTCGTACATAGTGTTTCATGTCCTAATATTTACTTTTTCCACCTTATGATGATGATGATAATGATAATGAATACTTATATAGCGACTATTCTCGGCTAGACGCCAAGCTCTAAGCGGTTTACAAATCAACACTCGTTTACACAACGGGCTGCCTACCTGGGTAGTGCTGACTGAAGAGCTGCCAGCTGGCGCTTCATTCAGTCGTTTCCCGTGTGTCGTCCAGTCAGTATCGATCACTCATTTTCTTACTTCCTTCATTCTTTCCATTTCTCACCCAGGGTGCATGTTATGTGTAACGTGTCATCCATACCAACGGCCAAACTGGCCTACTCTTCCGAATGTTGGTGATGGGATTTTACGTGTGTGCAAGATGTTATGCGTGCGTTCACACACGGAACCTCGGTTTATAGTCTCATTCGAAGGACTAGTCTCATTCGAAGGATAATGATTATAAGGATTATGGTAATAATAATGGTGTTGATGTTGCCTGTGTTCTTTGGCATCAACGTTATCATGAAGACCAAAAAAATATGTGGTTCAACAAGGAAACTGATATTTTCGATAGATTTTTTCTTGCTATAATACCCTCGTGCCCTCCTCCCCCTCCCCCCCCCCCCTCCCCCCTCCCCCTCCCCCCCCCCTCCCCCCCCCTCCCCCCCCCCCCCTTCCCCAAGAAATGTTGATATTCGAAAAATTGAAGATGTAGGTTGCATCCTTTATTAAACCATACACTTGGTAGTGAAAGTTATAATTTGTTCTCTGGAGATCTTAGTAAGTGACGACGTCATTTTGTAACATACGACTCATATTGTAAAGATTAACAGTTTCGAATCTTACCACAAATGTGCATTTCCGCACGAACAAAAGCAATTCGGCATCGAAAGAAATACAGCTTGTGCAAATGAGAAATTAAACATCGGAAGGACATATGTTAGCTCTCTGTGATTGAACAGAACAGGCTTTAAGAGCATGAAATTATCAGAAAAATCAGTTACATCAGAAACTCAAATAACATGTACACTTCATTTGGGGTTTTAGAGGGGGTTGTTAGCGCCAAGGACATAGTCAATAAAGTAGAGGAAAAGACACATACGTTTTGTCTTGTACTTGTTTGCCTATATCCTTGGCAGTTACTAACCCCCTCTCTTTCTAAATTTTGCTTCATTTTCCGACCTCAGTGACTACGGTTTGAAATTAAAGTACACTGTAGTCATGCGGCATTTACAGACTACTTTAATTGGCTAAAGCAGACACACAACGAAAATTCGAAGACAGCGTTGAACAACCTAAACTTCGCGGGACCACGCAGAAGATAGAAATAGAATATTGTAATAAACTGTCATTGTTCATTGGACTGAATTGACACTGCTTTGCATATTTGCGTCAATACAGTATCTTAAATGAGCTAGAAAGAGTTCGAAAGAGAGTAGAAAAATCAGAGTTCTCTGTATGTAAATGTTCTAGATCTGTTTTTCCTCACTTATTGAGGGTGCAGGAGAAAGGGGGGTTAATATGCAGAATCACCAGCAAATAATCGCTGTTTTGGGTGCGAAAGAGTGCATCAGGCTCTCTCTCTCTCTCTCTGTGTGTGTGTGTGTGTGTGTGTGTGTGTGTGTGTGTGTGTGTGTGTGTGTGTGTGTGTGTGTGTACTTCTGAGAAAAAATTACCATTTAAGGAAATAACGACCACGTCAAATATAGGGACATTTCCTGCACATGGGGCATAAGAAGTAATATACAGAAGTCACAGGAAGTCTCTACAATGTAACATGTTACTCCATTATTTAAGGCATTAAAATGTGTGCTGCGACGTATTTTCAGGTATGTTGCAATTTCGTGCCAGTCATGATTTGTGGCACGAAACAGTAGTTCGCTGTTTTTATGGTTTGTTCATTAATACACTGGTCAACACAAGTTAAAGGCCGGAAGAACAATCCTCTCTCAAGAACAAACAACAAAAGAAAACATATCCATCTGATAGGATAATTTAATTTGACATTTCATCTTCCGACTCAACTGGAAAAAACATCAACACGACACATTTCATCACCTTGACAGACATCAGAACGACCCCCCCCCCCCCCCCCCCCCCCCCGAAAAGTTGCAAGAAATGTCAATTCAGTTTGTTCAGTGGCTGGTGTGACCACCATTTGCTGCCAGACATTCCGTCAGCCGTCGCCGCATGGAGTGGACGTGGGTCTGTAGCACCTGATGAGAGATTGCGAGCCACTCCTGCTGCAAGAACTGGAACAGCTGAGCAACATCAACAGGCGCAGGATGGTTGTCCATGACTCGGCGTCCGAGGATGTCCCAGAGGTTTTCGACGGGTGCCAATCCGGGGATCGGGCTGGCCAGTCCATGCGGACAACCTGCTGACGCTGCAGGAGGTCCCTGACCACCAGAGCGTGATGAGGAGTGGCGTTGTCATCTTGAAGAATGGAGCCTGGTCCCATGGCCTGGAGGGTGGGGATGATGATAGGCCTCACAATCTCATCTCTGTACCTGTTTCCGGTGAGATTACCTCTAATAAGGTGCAGAGGTGTTCTGCCGTGAAGATGGAAGCCGCCCCACACCATCACGGACCCGCCTCCGTAGCGATCGTGCTCCTGAATGCAGGCGTCCACAAACCGCTCCCCCACCCGTCGCCACACGTGCCTGCGGGCATCAAAGGTGGACAGAGTAAAGCGTGACTCGTCCGTGAAGAGCGCTCTGCCCCACTGCTGTCTGTTCCATCGCTGATGGCGGCTGCAGAACGCCATACGAGCCTGGCGATGACGTTGTGTGAGAGGCGGAAGCACAGCAGCTGACCTTGATTGGACGTCAGCTTCATGCAAGCGACGTCGAACGGTCTGAGAGCTGATGAGGACGTTAGGTGCTCTCCGCAGGTTACTTCTCAACGTTCTGGCAGAGATGAATCTATCTCGAAGCGCCGACAGCTGGAAATACCGATCGTGTCGCCGAGTCGTTGCTCTTGGGCGTCCACAGCGGGGGCGTTCTTCAGCACTTCCAGTGGCTTGAAAGCGTTGGTTGAGGCGCTGGATGACAGAGTGGCTCACTCCCAGTCGTCTGGACACTTTCTGACCGGAAACGCCGTCCTGGAGCCATCCCAGTGCCCGCCCGCGATCGAGTGTTGAAAGTCGTTGTCTTGGTGGCATGTTTATTGAGAGCCCAGGTTGTCGCCCTTAAAAACACATTTGCGTTGAACTTTTGCTGAGCAGTGTTTACCACAACCATGACTTACACGTACACTGTGCCAGAAAATCTGCAGCAGCTCTGCTTCTTCATCAAGAAACAACCAAATTTCTGTCAATTTCTCGTGAATTTGTAACACTTTGAGCGCCCTGACAACAGTGTTGCTGGCTTGCAATGGGTGTAAAGCAGGTTTGGGCACGTGCAGCAGCAACTGAAGTTGCAGTGTCGCTCAAGTTGCGCCTTTCTCTCCATTGTTGTCTTGGTGTAAAATAACAGTTTGTAAAACTACTGGAATCTGAAGCCGGCCCTTAACTTGTGTATACAGTATACATGAAATGTGCGATGGACGTTATTTTGATTTACAAACATATCAGCTTGAGCTGTTTCCAAACGTCCTTTCATTTCTGCTAGAAAAACAATAGTGGCATTGTTATTGTCGTCGTTGTCGTTGTCGTTGCTGTTGTTTTCCAATGTTGTTTCTCTCAGTCTTTTTCCTTAATTTTCCACAATTCCAGCATGGTCTTAGAATTGTGTGCGTTTAAGAGGAAATTACCACCGATCAAGAAGACTGAAGCGTAAAAAATACAGCGCTACCGGCAAGAAAATCAGTGAAGCAATAACAAATACAGAGCTATCAGCAAAAGAATCAGTGAAACAATGACAATACAGAGCTATCAGCAAGAAATCAGTGCAACAATGACAAATGGAGAGCTATCAGCACGAGAATCAGTGAAACAATGACAAACACAGAGCTATCAGCAAGGGAAACGGTGAAACAATAAGAAATACAAAGCTATCAGCAAGAGAATCAATGAAACAATGAGAAATACAGAGCTATCAGCAAGAGAATCAATGAAACAATGAGAAATACAGAGCTATCAGCAAGAGAACCAGTGAAACAATAACAAATACAGAGCTATCAGCAAGAGAATCAGTGAAACAATACGAATACAAAGCTATCAGCAAGAGAATCAGTCAAACAATGAGAAATATTCAGAAAACCTGGATCGAGGAACAGTGTGCGACATTAAAAAAAACTAAACAAGGACAACAACATAAAGAAAGCTTTCAAAATAAAACAACGTTAGCACCAATTAGGACCAAGATAACAATTGTCTCAGACGGAAAGAGGACATCATTAAAAGGTGAACGGAACAGTGCTCTGAATTCTACAATAAATAGAGCAAAGTGGAGCCAAGTGTACTAATAACACAGGATTCATCAAAAGATGCTGACTTTCTTATACTTCCTGAAGAAGTCATAGCTGCAATGAAATCCTTAAGATCGGGAAAAGCTGCAGGTTTCGACAGCATTCTACCTTGAAACATGGCGACACAAGAACTAATATCCTAACTGCCATCTACAACGGAATCTGGCACATCGAGAGAAACCCACGTCATGGACTCCATCGCTAATCATCACCCTTCCCGAGAAAGGAAATCTCTGACAATGCCAAACTGCATTATACGCTGGATCAGCCACGCCATTGAAGTGATGCTCAAAGTCATTCAGAATAGACTACAGCCGCAAAACAGATACCATCACTGCTGAAGAACAGGCTGGATTCTCCCAAGGCAATGACCGGATTTTGACTACATACAAACAGTCAAAAAACCATTTCCAGCACAATAGAGAGTTCATCACGTCTCCATAGATTTCAAAAAAAGAGTCTGTCAAGAAGCACTATGGGCCACAGTAAAGTAACTTAACATCGGACAGAGGCTCATCAGTACAACCCAACAACCGTACTCCAACGCGTCTTGTATAGTGCTAAAACAGGGTGCTACTGGAGAATCGTTTATACATCAGCTGAAGTTTGTCAAGGCTGCATTCTATATTCCTCACTTTTCGTGCGTGGTTTCTTTCAACAGGGAAGCTAGTGCTCTCAGCTCAGTGTCTGTCTGTGCTTTGACTGTTCTACGCATGTAGAATTCTGCCAAATCATTCGTTTGACTCTCCGGTGAGCCAGACAAAATTCCATTTCCATAAGAAAAAAAAAGGATCACAAGGCGTACATTTTCTGCGCAGCAATTATAATACGTCATCCTAAAAGGCACGGACAATATCACAAGTCCGGAAAAACAAGGCGAACAGTTTGTATGTCTTAGTTACAGTAGTTATGAAACAAGGAGTAACCAGTCTGCATTTATATTCAGTTTTCTGTTGGTATAAGTCTATGCTGTGTTCTAGACCAAACCATCCAGATGAACATCTAGTGTGGTTTAAAGTAAGTGCTAATTTTTTTTTCTAAATATTAGTTTCTTAGACAAATTCTGGATGGAAGAGAGGATACACCCAGCCTCAGTCATCACTGATGGAAAAAAGCACCCTCTTCTTGGAAATTATTGCGTGTTTGGGTGTTAAGCTGAGCTGAGCTGTCTATTCATTATCATTTCATATCAGAATCATATGTCAGTAAGTCTGGAAAAAATGTCTGTAAGTGAATGTATGTCCCATTAGCATCAATCACCTGAACTTGGTTGTCCAAGGAATACAGTTTCTACCGTAAGTAAATTCGAGCCTGAAGTTTGAATATTGGCTGCGAAACTCAAGGTATCTTAACTTTTTTTGGACATATTACGATCTTGACATTTTGGTTCTGACCTTGAATTCCTCTGTGAATGATAATGGTTACCCAAAATAACCATTTCTGTGGACGAATAACAGACGAATGATGCCTCTGTCGTTTCTATACCTTTTTTTTCTAATCTCATCGTAAGCCTTTTAGTCTCTTGCCTCCCAGTAATCACACTTCCTGTTCTCTGTAGATCCGTCTCGTATTGCTAAGTGTCTCGAAAAAAAAGTCAGAGCCGAGAGGAACATCACACTTCTTCCTCCATTTGTCTCTTTTCAATGGATTTTAAGCGAAACTAATTACAAGCTTATGCCAACAAAATCTTAGTATTCTACGCGTTTATAGTTTTTTCGTTGATAGTTATCATTTTGTTGCAGTAATTTCACAATGTGTATGTTAGTGCTGAAGTCGTGATAGCTTTGAGAATCTGCTATTTTCAACCGATCCGCGCCAACTTAAGATCGGTTAGTCTTTGGGCTCACTTGAATCTATGTTAACTGTTACTTTAAAATCTGTCTCGTCGTTTTTTTCTTTAATTGCTAAAACAAACAAAACACAGTCAAATCTCCGTTGGTGTAATCTTTCATTTCTTTGCTAAGAATATACTAAAGATAATAGTAATGAATGGTATAAAAATGACAGTAAAACTAATAGTGAATACAACGCTACTTTATTGATAGAAGATTGTTTCAGGAATGAGATAACATATGTTGATCCGGTTGTGGGTATGCCACTACTCGCTTTCGTTGGTCTGAAAAATATACATTGCATTTGAAGAGGTGTGCGTGCGTGTTTGTGCGCGCGCGCGTGTGCGCGCGCGCGCGCGCGCGCGCGTGTGTGTGTGTGTGTGTGTGTGTGTGTGTGTGTGTGGTCTATCTCCGTTGCTGAAGTTAAGATCTAAAGTTAAAATCTGTTCATATTTCCACTTCACACACACACACACACACACACACACACACACACACACACACACACACACACACACACGCACGCACGCACGCACGCGCACACACACGCACGCGCGCACACGCACGCACACACACACTCACGCACACACCACACACACACACACACACACACACACACACACTCACACACACTCACGCCCTCACGCCCATCCCAAGCCCGAGAACAAAAAAAAAAATACTTTACATACAGACGTACGCTGACTCATACTTACATGTTCACAAGCCTCTCTCTCTCACCACACACACACACACACCTACACACAACTACACAAACACACATGCATACGAGTGCAACAATTCTCATATGCCCAGATACACGCGTACATTTTACTACACGTACACACATACGCATTTGCGTACGCGCCCGCGCGAGAGAGAGAGAGAGAGAGAGAGAGAGGAGAGAGAGAGAGAGAGAGAGAGAGAGAGAGAGAAGCACTAACAAACAACAAACACACACACACACACACACACACACACACACACACACACACACACACACACACACACACACACACACACACTTTTTGCTACTTCCGTTTCAACTGCCAGCTCACGTGCAAGCAAGCGCGCAAGCGCGCGCGTATATGTGTGTGTGTGTGTGTGTGTGTGTGTGTGTGTGTGTGTGTGTGTGGAATCATTTTATTCAAATTTGATTTCTTGTTTGGAAAAAAATGTTCGTTGAAACATTCTTGACGTCAATGTTTGTGAACGGCCAAAAAACGTAGATTCGCATTCTCTATAAATTATGTTTCACTCTCAAGCAATTAATTGGAAAAAAAAAAATGTCAGTTCAAGACAGAATTCATTTTTGTTTACATCACATGAGAAATCAATCGGTGTGCTACAGGACGTGCATAAAGGCACATGACAACACTTTTCTTTCTCTAAGACACTGCTGTGAATATATGCATATTATGTTTAACAGTCATTTCATGTTACATACAGATTTCTATACAAAACTGTGTGTGTGTGTGTGTGTGTGTGTGTGTGTGTGTGTGTGTGTGTGTGTGTGTGTGTGTGTGTACTAGAGTTTTTCTCCTTGGGGAACACTTTTATGTACGATATGTTGTGGAATTTCGCCAAAAACAGAGATAAGGCTCCCTTCACAAGACAGATGGGGAAAAAAAATCTGTCTCCTTGTTCATTCATAGAAAATGGAGAAATCTGGCATTAAAAACGGTTATGATTTCTACCGATGTTTGTTTCAAAACATTCGATGAAGGTAACAATTATTTACAAATGCTTGTATGTGTGTGTGTGGTGTGTGTGTGTGTGTGTGTGTGTGTGTGTGTGTGTGTGTGTGTGTGTGTGTGTGTGTGCTTATACTCTATGTGTCAGATTGTGTGCAAAATTATAAAGCGTACAGCTGTGCTCGTGTGAAAATGACTCTGGTGTGTGCGTGTGTGTGTGTGTGTGTGTGTGTGTGTGTGTGTGTGTGGTGTGTGTGTGTGTGTGTGTGTGTTGTGTGTGTGTACACGTGGGCACGC
>JADBJO010029867.1:2500-10000 GCA_016801955.1 Conus betulinus | reverse complement strand
CGTCATTTTTCGTCCTTCTACGAGATGTCATCATCATCGTAGCAGTAGTAATAGTCGGAGGGATGAGAAAAACGAGGAGGAGCAGATGGAAGAGGACAAGCAGTAGCAACAGCAACAGCAGTAGCAGTATTACAGTAGTAGTAGTAGTAGTAGTAGTAGTAGTAGTAGTAGTAGTAGTAGTAGTAGTAATAGTAGTAGTAGTAGTGGGGGTGAAGCTGTGGTAGTGGCAATGGTGGTGGTGGCGGCTGTAGTAGTAGTAGTAGTAGTAGTAGTAGTAGTAGTAGTAGTAGTAGTATTAGTAGTAGTAGTAGTAGTAGTGGTGGTGGTGGTGATGGTGGTGGTAGCAGAAGTTGTAGAAGTTATTGTGGCAGCAGCTGTAGTAGCAGAAGTGGTTGTTGTAGTGGTGGTGGTAGTGTGGTGGTGGTAAAAATAACGGTAGCACCAGCAGCAGCGGTAGCAGTAGCACCAGCAGCAACTATGACAACAAAAGCGGTAGTAGTAGTAGTAGTAGTAGTAGTAGTAGTAGTAGTAGTAGTAGTAGTTTCAGTCTTCGTTATAGAAGTAGTTCAAATAGTTCTTGCAAAATAGTGAAAGAATGATGAGCTCCTGAATTCATAACAACAATGGCTTAATACAACGTCTAGGACCACGGTGACGACGACAATGATGGTGACGACGACGACGACGATGATGATGATGACGATGATGATGATGATGGTGATGATGACCTTCATGATAATGATGACGATGATGATGACGATGACGACGACGACGACTTCGATGATGGCGATGAGGAGGAGGAGGAGAAGGAGGAGGATGACGACGACGACGACGATGATGATGATGATGATGATGATGATGATGATGATGATGGCGATGATGATGATAATGATGATGAGATGACGACGGCGGCGGCGGCGACGACGACGACGATGACGACGACAACGACGATGATGATGATGATGATGATGATGATGATGATGATGATGATGAAGACGACACTTACGGCATTACCTAGAAACCTCTGACGAAGGACCCCATTTGCTCGATCTCTTCGCCCCACCCAACACTATTTTCTCGCACAATCAGCACTCAGTGTGGTCACCAGTACTGACACAGTGACAGGTGACCGTCTCAGCACAGACACTGGTTTGGAGACAGCAGGACCATTTGCCCACAGTGCTCTCCCCTCTAGAAGAATCCATTTCGGGGCAGCTACCACCACCCCTCCCCCTCCCCTTGCCCCCCGCCCACCAACCCCCCCGCACACCTCCCACAGCACAATCCAAATGACTTGTACTTTTTTTTTTTTTTTTTTTAAACTAACACGGTGTTCCGTGAGATACGCCTGTATGAGCATTTTGCCAGCTTTGCGATACTTTAGGCCTTAAAGGTTTAAATTTAACGTCGACAAATGTTTTTATGTGTGTGTAGTGGGGGGGGGGGGGGGGTGCGTTCGTGCGTGCGTGTGCGCATGTGTGTGTGTGTGTGTGTGTGTGTGTGTGTGTGTGTGTGTGTGTGTGTGTGTTTGTGTGTGTGAGTACAACCTTGAGTTAAAATGACAATAACTTGGTTTCAGTCAGTCAGTCAATGTGTGTGTGTGTGTGTGTGTGTGTGTGTGTGTGTGTGTGTGTGTGCAGCTTAAATCTCTCTACTCCACTACAGTTAGATCACATAATACAGACGACAAGTCAGATCCGACTAAATGCGTACATTCACAAATGGCGACTATTTGTTCCAGCAAGTAGACATGTACACGTAGTCATCTTAGTTAACATTTTGTAACGGGGGGGGGGGGGGGGGGGGGGGGGGGGGGGGGGGGGGGGTAGTAGAGCAGCCATAGTTTAAAATGGACACTAAAATGGACACTCTGACTATCTGAGACTATATGTTTGGGTTGGAAAATATAGAACAGAGGGTGAATATGTCGTGATGCTTATTCGCACTCTCTACACTCACCTAAATGATCGGTTAAAGGCACAACTTCTAACTTTTTCTTGACTGAAAGCTGTGTTCCCTTGGTAACCGTCAGCTGTACCTTGTGGTCTTTTTTTATGACGTCCTTCACGAAGATAATGACACTCAGCCCATTAGGTTTAACTGGAATGAGCTCATTGGAAGGGAAAGGCGTCTCTTGATTCAGCGAGGGAGGGTCATAGTAAGGTTCACAGCCTGTCCACTCTGTCTTTCCATCTTTATTGTAAAACTGGAGGAGCACGTAGTTACCTCTTGTGCATGTCTGATACAGAAAGTTCACATCTACGTTGTGATGGTAAGCGATGATATGTTCGTTCTCGATCGCAATGTTCGGTGGGACGATTTTCAACACAAGATGGCACTTTAAGGATGATGTGTTGAATGGATGTTCGTCCTTGCTGTGAACATACGAAATATGGACATTGGTTGCAGCAATGTGAAGCACCCTGTCCTGTGACAACATGCACTGGACAATGTCAGCCGTACACAGTGTCACGTGTCGTATGAAGTGTTCTGAGGAGTGGTAGCAGCGATCTTGAGTGTCGTCAGGTAACACGTCGGTGTTGTGCGTGACATGCTGTGCTCCTGCTGCTGCCCAAACCATTCGATTCGATCCACCATGATAGAAATAAACGCGGTACATGTTCGTCTGACATGGAAACTATGACAAACTTGTCCTTTTTTTTCAAACACAGTTCTGACATATTTCATGTTGCTGGTAAGGCACTGGTCACGATGATTCCGTCTGAGGCGTGAGTCTTGAGCCCAGGCTGTCACCCCAGGTAGGATAGGATCAGGCCGTGTAGCGTCTCCAGCGTCCGCGCAGCACGTGCCTGGATGTCAACGTGTTGTGTTCTGTTGACACGTTTTCCTCGGCGGAGAGACTGGCCAGTTTTGTCCGCTCCCTCTGTCAACATGTGTCTGTCATCTTGCTTCGCAAACCAGAACGAACGGTCACTGTCATCTGGCGTACACGGAACCTCCAACACCAGATCGTCCGATTCACAGAGTAATATGTCTGATCCACTGGAACGATCAAAAGCGATTTTTTTTTCTGAATAACTTGTTTCTGCTCTTGTCTCTCTAGTGTCTCTAGACAGATATTTCGGTCAGAGTGTCAACATAAATTTTAACACTCGTACGAAACCTGCCACGAGGTTTTCATAGACCATGTCCGTGTCAGCTGGTGGTGAGAGGACAGAGCTATCGATGTACTCACATGTTTCAGCACTATCGTTCAGGCGCAAAGTATAATTCTCCGATCTTACTGGATCATCCAAGCTAACCGCATGACTCGAGTGTGTAGCAACTGTGTGTTCCGTTTCTGTGTCATGTTCACACAGGTGTACAAGTCTTGCATCGGTCGAAGACGGAGTGTTCAAAACAGTTACAGTAGCTTCACCATGTTGTCCACATGCTTGCCTCTCTTGCTGCTGTAGGGCTGTCTGCCAGTCACGTCGGATCTGGCTGGGAGTTTTTTTTTTCTGTAATACTGAACCTGTGTGTTGCAGTTCAGGACAGGATCCGCCATGTTTGTTGACATTTGGAAAGTGGCCGACTTGAGGCGCAAAACAACCACAGTGTTTTCACATTCTCCTGCAATGTTCCAGCTTGTGACATTATTGTCTGTTAGCAGGACGTTCAGGGTCGTCTTCACAGCTACTGGTAGTCCAGAAACTGGCATGTTTGCGAGGAAATTCGTCAAATTTATCGAAGGTCAATGAGTGTGCGCCCTGTTACTTCTGCTCACGTCAGAGAGAGAGTATACAGTCACGCCCATCTACAAACGCACGCGCGCGCGTCATGCACACACACACACAACACACACGCCACACACACACACACACACACACACACACACACACACACACAGAGAGAGATGAGAGAGAGAGAGAGAGAGAGAGAGAGAGAGAGAGAGGAGAGAGAGAGAGAGAGAGACAGCGAGCAAACCTAAAGCAGATAACCATACAAACGGTAGGGCCCAATTCGTCCGAGTCCTCAAACTGAGGATACAAAAGCTGTCAGTTCCATCAGTAAACAGCGATGGAACATGCATTCCATAATATGATCATAAACAGTAGCTCTAGAATCGTGCTTGAATCATACTTAAAACGCTTGAATCAACTTCGTCATTCAATCAATGATAGATGTATAAAATATTAGACACAACACTCCATCAAATCGCAGCTAAAGACTAACCTTGACATAATTGGTTGTGTTCGCATAAAGACAGTTAGTGAACGGGTCCCATGACAGGGGGGGGGGGGGGGGGGGGGGGGGGGGGGGGGGGGGGGGGGGCTGTCAGGCAGTCAAATGTCTTTTTAGGCCTCTGGTTCCATTCATAGGTGACGGAACAGACACGCTGTGACCCACGCTGTACTTTTTTTTTTCTAACTCTTTGAGTACCTGTCCTAGTACATCGAACATAGATCTAGCTGCCAAGTGAGGCGACTGCAGGTGAAATTCTAGACAAACTTTTAAAAAAAAAAAAAAAATAAAAAGCACCGCTAAACAACGTAGACAAACGACCCACAAGACAAAACGCAACGCGTTTCGACCTCTTAGGTCTTCTTCAGACAAGATACACAACACTTAGGACAACGAAAAAGAATGAGCAATCACTTATCTTTATCCGATTCAGCGCAAGATAGACTGTGGATGGACGACGATGCTGTCAGGACGGAGATAATGTGTGAGTCCAGGTAGTAATGATGATGATGATGATGATGATGATGATGATGATGAATAATGATGATGATAATAATAATAATAATAATAATAATAATAATAATAATAATGTTGATAGGAGTAATAACAATGATAATGATGATGATGATGATGAAACAAAAAAAAAAAAAATAGAGTAAAAATAATAAAGACAAATAATGATAGTGATGCTTTTGGATGCAGGAAAAAATGGTAAGTTTAAATGTCAGAATATTGCAAACAATAATGATTATACTAATAATAGTAGTGAATATAACATTTATTCGAGGTCTATCTTGTGCCAAGCTGGATGAAGATAAATGATTGCTCGTTCATTTTCGTTGTCCTAAATCTTTCCTGAAGGAGACCTAAGAGGACGAAACGCGACGTGTTTTGTCTTGTGGCTCTTTGGCGGTGGTTTAACATTTTTTTTTTTTCTTAATTTGTTTAGATCGAACATGTTAAACATGGACGTAAAGTCACGTGCCTTTTGTCCTTTGCGTGGCATGTGTAGACATTTCATCAGAAGGACTTGTTAGGCTTTGGTGGCGTTATATATATATATATATATATATATATATATATATATATATATAATATATATATATATATATATCATATTTATGAATATACATTTACCCATTTACTTCATTTTTCAATTTTTTTTCCCTGTCTCAATTTCAAATCTTTGCCAAGTCATTACTATAATGATGGAAGAATTGTTAACCTGCACTTGTTTTCCCCCACTACTTAATTGTTCAGCATTATATTGTTTGGTCAATCAGTGGGTGATTGCATCTCTTACGAGATCCAAGGAAAGGTGGTCCTGCACAATTCTTAGTCGCTGACAATGCTTGGGTTATTGAACAGCAGAGCTGACCACTCACACTGTTCCATATCTTTTGATCTCCCTTGCATCCTTAAATGGATCCTCAAGCATAGGTTCAAAGATTGTCCCTTACATTTTATACTCTTTGCGTAATGTTTTTAGTTTTCAACAAACTTTTTTCCTCTCCCACACTTTCGTTTTGTTTAATTCTACTACTACCTTTCGCTGGCTGCTTTGGGGGTGCTGTTGGATTCTTTTTCGAACCCTTGGCGGTCGGAACACCACAGAATTATGTGGACTGTGGTGTGTCACTATCTGACGCCAAGAGCACAGACACTGAAGAAACCTTGTCCTTAAAGGCCTCAGGCCGATAGGACGTAAATCTCACCCTTAACTAACTTAACTTGGCACAGACACAATCAGCCGTGTCTCCCTGATGAGTCTGATCCAGCGGACGAAAGGCCTCGGAGCAGGCGATACATATAGATCTGCCTTCGAGAGGGATTGCGATAGTTTCCTCATGCAGCTAGTGAAGGGTTTTCATATTTATGATATACATTTACCCATTTACTTAATTTTTCAATTTTTTTTCCCTGTCTCAATTTCAAATCTTTGCCAAGCCATTACTATAATGATGGAAGAATTGTTAACCTGCACTTGTTTTCCCCCCACTACTTAATGTTCAACATTATATTGTTTGGTCAATCAGTGGGTGATTGCATCTCTTACGAGATCCAAGGAAAGGTTGTTCTGCACAATTCTTAGCCGCGGACAATGCTTGGGTTATTGAACAGCAGAGCTGACCACTCAGACTGTTCCATATCTTTTGATCTCCCTTGCATCCTTAAAATGGATCCTCAAGCATAGGCTCAAAGATTGTCCCTTACATTTTATACTGTTTGCGTAATGTTTTTAGTTTTCAACAACTTTTTTTCCTCTCCACACTTTCGTTTTGTTTAATTCTACTACCTTTCGCTGGCTGCTTTGGGGGTGCTGTTGGATTCTTTTTCGAACCCTTGGCGGTCGGAACACACAGAATTATGGACTGTGGTGTGTCTCTATCTGACGCCAAGAGCACAGACACAATCAGCCGTGTCTCCCTGATGAGTCCGATCCAGCGGACGAAAGGCCTCGGAGCAGGCGACACATATAGATCTGTCTTCGAGAGGGATTGCGATAGTTTCCCTCATGCAGCTAGTGAAGGGTTTTCATATTTATGATATACATTTCCCATTTACTTCATTTCAATTTTTTGGAAGAATTGTTGTTAACTGCACTTGTTTTCCCCCACTACTTATTGTTCAGCATTATATTGTTTGGTCAATCAGTGGGTGATTGCATCTCTTACGAGATCCAAGGAAAGGTTGTTCTGCACAATTCTTAGCCGCTGACAATGCTTGGGTATTGAACAGCAGAGCTGACCACTCAGACTGTTCCATATCTTTTGATCTCCCTTGCATCCTTAAATGGATCCTCAAGCATAGGCTCAAAGATTGTCCCTTACATTTTATACTGTTTGCGTAATGTTTTTAGTTTCAACAACTTTTTTCTCTCCCACACTTTCGTTTTGTTTAATTCTACTACCTTTCGCTGGCTGCTTTGGGGGTGCTGTTGGATTCTTTTTCGAACCCTTGGCGGTCGGAACACCACAGAATTATGGACTGTGGTGTGTCTCTATCTGACGCCAAGAGCACAGACACAATCAGCCGTGTCTCCCTGATGAGTCCGATCCAGCGGACGAAAGGCCTCGGAGCAGGCGATACATATAGATCTGCCTTCGAGAGGGATTGCGATAGTTTCCTCATGCAGCTAGTGAAGGGTTTTCATATTTATGATATACATTTTCCCATTTACTTCATTTTCAATTTTTTTTTTTGTCTCAATTTCAAATCTTTGCCAAGTCATTACTATAATGATGGAAGAATTGTTAACCTGCACTTGTTTCCCCCACTACTTAATTGTTCAGCATTATATGTTTGGTCAATCAG
>JADBJO010029866.1:0-18552 GCA_016801955.1 Conus betulinus | reverse complement strand
TGTTCGAGAGAAAAAAAAAAGTTAAAAGGTGCTTCAAGTTCAGTCATCAGGAAAGTTAGACTTTAACATGGTCATTTCGCTCCATCTGGAAACTACCAATTCATAAACGAAATTTCAGCCCCGTTCCTCGACAACAATACCATAAGAACACTTACTGATGCTCAAGGCAACAATTTTCGAAATGAGTTGTTTTAATACTTCTTTAATAAGCTTTGAAAGTAAAAGCCTTTTCTCCCCAATAGGCATGCAGTAAAGGTTATGATCTATTTAAGATATGATATACAGGGACGAACATCGGTTTCTGTCATTGACAAACTACAAAACCTGAAAGATCAAAATGAAGCTGTACAACTTTTGAATAAAACGTTTCAATTAATGCTGTTTCAAAACATTTGATTCTGCGGACACAAGCAGGAAGCTGTAACTCAGCTTGTGACGCGCGTTTGTACAGTTTAGGACAGAACACACTAAAGAAAAAGTATGACAAAGGGAAAAAAAAAAAAAAAGGGGGGGGGGGGGGCGAAAAACACAAATTTAAACTGCCAGTTATTTCTATGTAAGAAGTGTAATTACCTCCTAGACAAATCTACACGGACAAGAGTATTCAAAACAACAACAACAACCGGACATAGAGTTCTTTACTGTTGCAGATACCTTCCAAAGACGATTTTGAATAAAATCAGAATTGAAGAAACCAGCGAATTTTCTGCCCCCCCCCCCCCCCCCCCCCCTCCCCTCTACCCTCCCCTCCCCTCCCCCTCGACGGATCAAGTTCATTACATTGTGTACTTTCTTTCCTGTGAGCTGCAGTAGGTTTGAAACGTTTGGATTTTCATGGAACAGCAAACAGTGTTTCATGGAGGGATTAGGCTGAAATTTCAACATCAGATGCACTTTCGGAATGAATACGTCACTGCGTCTTATATATTTAAAATGCATTTTTTAAACCACTCTCTCCTTATTCCAAAAATATCTGTTGGTGTCTTCACACACACACACACACACACACACACACACACACACACACACACACACACACACCCACACTACACGCACAAAATAATCACGCTTAATGCAAAGAGTTTTGTCAAGTTTTCCTTTACAATTACTCAGTTTGTATTAGTAGCTCCAAGACCTTATGAGCTGGCGGGTCCGTGAAAGAGGAAAGATCACGATAATTATCCATGCACGTGACAACCAGCAACATTACAACACTTTATATGTCTGGAGTCCTACAAAGCACATCATGTATAGTAGTATAGCGTTGTTGTCGCGAGCTGGTTGAGGGTTACGATCCTTTCACTGCAGTTCGTACTGTTGGCTCGTACTGTAATGGCCAGTTTCAATATTTCGGCTGTAAGAGTACAAGACATTTACGTCGTTTATCAACGAAAACACAAAAACATAACAAAACGAATAATCATACAAGCAGGTATCTTCGTGCAAAAGCAACGACCATACCCATACATACCAGAACGTCACAACCCAGACGACTGTAGAATATATTTTCACTTTAACTGTTGCTGTCCAAACACCCTGTGCTTGTAATAAAAAGTTATACGTTGCGTAAGCAGACTTGGTAAAAGGTGTTTGATTGTACTTTTAGACAGTTACTATGGGCTGTTTTTTATTGAAACAGAATTGAGACGAAGGTGCGCCGTTGTTTGAAGTGTACGTACAGTTAAGTGAGGTTAACGTCAGGGACTGAACTGTCTGATGTACTCAGCTGTACACGTGGAGTTTAGCAAGGGGCCTTTTATGTAGTCCGCTTGTGTAGAAATCATCGAGAATGGTCAGCAAAAAAAAAAAAACAAACAAACAAAAAAAAACAACAATAACAACAACAAGAAAACTCGAATTAGTTATTTCAGTTTTTTGCTATTGGCGTTTTCTTAGTGTTTACGGCAGAAGCTGGTTTACGAAAGCTGTTGAATAACCTGTATGTGGCTGGAACTGGAGTTAAACGTCAATATAGGGGAGGGGGGGGGGGGGGGGGGGGGGGGCTGGCTAATGTGGACGTTGTTCGTAAAAGGTGGGTGGTTGTGACGTTATGAGAGATCGACTGACTGGAAAGAGAGACCTGTTGCATTTTTGATGAAGTGGGGTGGTTGTGAAGTCATGACAGATAGACTGACTGCAAAGTCAGAGTTGTTGCATTGTTGATGAAGTGGGTGGTTGTGAAGTCATGACAGATAGACTGACTGAAAAGAGAGAGTTGTTGCATTGTTGATGAAGTGGGTGGTTGTGAAGTCATGACAGATAGACTGACTGCAAAGAGAGAGTTATTGCAGTGTTGTTGATGAAGTGGGTGGTTTGTGAAGTCATGACAGATAGACTGACTGAAAAGAGAGAGTTTGTTTGCGTTGTTGATGAAGTGGGTGGTTGTGAAGTCATGACAGATAGACTGACTGCAAAGAGAGAGTTGTGTTGCATTGTTGATGAAGTGGGTGGTTGTGAAGTCATGACAGATAGACTGACTGCAAAGAGAGAGTTGTTTGCATTGTTGATGAAGTGGGTGGTTGTGAAGTCATGACAGATAGACTGACTGAAAAGAGAGAGTTGTTGCGTTGTTGATGAAGTGGTGGTTGTGAAGTCATGACAGATAGACTGACTGCAAAGAGAGAGTTTGTTGCATTGTTGATGAAGTGGGTGGTTGTGAAGTCATGACAGATAGACTGACTGAAAGAGAGAGTTGTTGTTGCGTTTGTTGAGAAGTGGGTGGTTGTGAAGTCATGACAGATAGACTGACTGCAAAGAGAGAGTTTGTTGCCTTGTTGGTAAAGGCGGGTACTGGTGAGGTACTGAGAACTGGGACTTACTGAGACGTAAGAGATGTTGTGAATGCACTTCAGTGAGTCTTTAATGCCCCGCGGCTGGACGGATACTGTGATGGCTGTTACCACGGATGTTATGACGGATACTATGACGGATGTTATGACGGATGCTATAACGTATGTTATGACGGACACTATGACGGGTGTTATGGACGGATGTTATGACGGACACTATGACGGATGTTATGACGGACACTATGAAGGATGTTATGAAGGATGTTATGATGGTTGTTGTAACACATGTTGTGACGCATATTGAGACACATGTTGTGACACATGTTGTGACGCATGTTGTGACGGGTGCTTTAGCACTTAGAGACACCCCCCCCCCCCCTCCACCAAGTCATGGCAGAGGGGCGGGGTGTCGCGTCCAGTTCTTCGTATTGTCCATCCAGGATTTCAACGTTCAGTCTCCTGGCCATCCGCCCTCCACCGTGCCTTGTGGAATGGTCATGACCCGGAGATTCACAGGAGGGTACATGCCTGTACTGGTCAATCCGATGGCGTTTCATAACTACTAGAAGTTCTTGTCTGTAAGCCTGTGTGTTTGACTTGTTGCGATATATAGTGATTCGTCTTATGTGCCATGTACAAAATGCGGATAATCATTCCGAGGCACTGATTTAAGAATGACTGGGTTTTTTCGCTTCAGCTCTGCTGTCAATGGCTATATCTAAAACCCACAGAGAAGGATAAGTACTGGCGCTGATTTGTAGAGCTTTGTTTTCACTGGGAAGCTGACGGACTTGGATACCCACATTGTTAATGAAAGTCTATGTCAGGTTGTTTCCCATCATTACTTAAGGCCGCTGTAGTCAAACCCCTATTGAAAAAGTCATCCCTAGATCAAAACATTTTAAAGAACTATCGTCCAGTATCAAACCTGTCATTCTTGTCAAAAGTTATTGAAAAAGTTGTTCTTGATCAGCTCTTTGACTATTTAAACACACACTCTTTGCTCAGCCCTAACCAGTCTACTTGCCGACCCTCGCACAGTACTGAGACGGCACTGATCAAGATCACCAATGATATTCTGTCTGCCCTGGATTGTGGCAATGTAACTTTGTTGACTTTGCTTGACTTAAGTGCAGCGTTTGACACTATTGATCATTCTCTCCTTGTTCACACACTCCATTGTCATTATGGCATTTCTGGAACAGCCTTGTCTTGGTATCAGAGCTACTTAACAAACCGCACACAGTCTGTCATCATAAATGGCTCCTTATCTAAGGCAGAACCATTATCTTTTTGGCGTACCCCAGGGCTAAGTATTGGGTCCCTGTCCCATTCATTAGGTATAGAAAACCTCTCCATGCTCTTATCGAACGACAGTCCATCTCTAACTTGTCATACGCAGATGACACCAACTTTACAGCTCTTGTCAGCCAGTGGAAATAGATAAAAATATACAGAATATGCAAAATTGTATTAGGTAAAATCTTGGATGACTGAACATAAATTGAAGTGAAAATGATGATAAAACTGAGGCACTTCTCATTCACACGAAGAAAATCCTTCTTACACTGTCCTAAACCATCCAATATTCATATTGGAAACTTTGATATTGCGCTCTCCCCCCTTTTGCACGCAACCTAGGATTTATCATATCTGATGACTTATCACTTGCTAAGCACACATCACACATTTGCAAATCAGCTTATGCAGCTCTACGCCAGATTAGTTCTATTCGTCACTACCTCACAAAAGCAGCAACAAAAAACATTAGTCTGTCTCTTTGTCCTCTCTAGACTTGATTATTGCAACGCCCTTTTAGTGGGATGCCCTAAAAGGTCTATAGATAAGCTACAAAAGGTGCAAAATTCAGCTGCAAGACTAGTATTTAAGGCTAAAAAAAAAGAGATCATGTTACACCTTTGTTACAAACCCTACAGTAGTTGCCCATTGAAGCACGCATTCAGTATAAGCTATCCCTCCTTTGCCACAATTTCTTCTCAAAGTCTTCTCCAGCTTATTTTTTCCGATCTGCTGTCCATTTACTCACCATCCCGACCACTCCGTTCGTCTACAGATCATCTGACTTTGTGCATCCGAGGACTCGCACTAGGACTTTTGATGAACGTTTCTTTTCATTTGCTGCCTCAAGACAATGGAATTCACTGCCTAAATCTATCCGCTATGTTCAGCCAAAATCATCTTTTAAAAAAGGCATTAAAAGCATATTTATTTAAATTGCATTATGATTCCAAATAGACACCCATCTTTCTTAATGTCCCTAACACAAAATATTAGGTAATCAATCATTTTTTGTATATCTTGTCATATTGCTGTGTGTGTTGTGGTGTGTGTGTGGGGGGGGGGGGGGGGGGGGGGGGTTGTGTGTGTGTTGTGTTTGAACGAGTTGTTCTTGTTGACATATCGTTTTACAAATGAGCTATAAATCTTATATGTGTGAATTTTATTGTTCTAATTTGCTTATTCATTTTAAATGCTTTACGTTATTGTTCATGGTGACATTAGCTTATACATTTCGTGTATGTTGTACGTTTTTGTATGTTTTCATGTAAAACGCAGTGAGCGCGGTCGTAGACCGCGAAACCGCGCTATATAAGTCCGCACATGATTATCATTATTATATTATTATTTTCCAGTTGTTGAGTCTTGTCATGGTAGACCTAGTAAGGGCGAAACTTGACCTGTTTTGTTGGGTTCGGGACTGGACCCAATACATTTGCAGTTCACTTCTTCCAGTGTCTTCTCCGTCTAGAGAGATGTTGCCTGCTGAAATGTTGTCTGGAACAATTGTGGACAGTTGTGGGTTTTTTTTTCCACTTGATTAACTTTCATTCCGAAAATGCCTCTTTTTTTTCCAGTTTGGTGGCAAGCATCCTGAATTCTACTTCGCTCTCTCCAAATAGGTCAATGTCGTCAGAGAAACACAGCCCATGCAAAAAAAAAGCCGGCTGGATTGAAGAGATTCCAGAATGACGTCTCTGGAACTCTTACGCAGCAGGGACTTTCTCCCCCCGGCTATGGGAAGACAGCAGGTAGCCCCGTGAGTGACCGGCAACGCAGACAGACGTGGTTGACCTCAAGCATGCAACAGACAGCCCTCAGACGTTTTGTCGAAGCGGCGTTGGATTGCCCTACTGGTGCTCTATGCAGCATGACAGGTCGAACGTTGCTGGAACTCCCTGAGAACTCCAGCGCTGGTGCAGTCCTTCTGATAAGCCCCCAAGACCACCAACCTACCTTCTCGTCTCTGACACCAGTCCCCATGTAACACAGTTTTTTTCTAGTGCCTACCACGATGGTTGCTCTTTTAAAGCGGAAATCGCTCCGCAGTCTTACTCCTTACCTAGCCAGGATGAGAACTGGCCTCTAGTCCACTCCGTGAGGTCACACTCCGCCTATAACGTCCTCGCCACCAGTTCCGATTGGGAATAGCACAGCGAACTTGTAGGCTCCATCAAGCCGATGGCCTCTGCAACAGTTCACGATTGCCGGTAGAGGACAACCAGAACCCTGACGGCCAATGGCAGAGGCAAATGAAAAGCGCATCACAAAAAAAAGGATCTCATCGAGGAGGAACAAAAGTGAGCTTCAAAAGGTTTAATGTCCAGCCTTAGACAGATGTTTCGATGGCGATGTGGGCAGACGTTCAGTCTAAAAATGCAACGTCGTGAGACGCCCAACCCATTCCGTAGTTTTCAGGTTCGAATCCCTTTTGCCGCACCGAGGACAGAAAAACGATGAAAGCAGAAGAGTATGTAGTACTCATGACCTGGATGCGGCCCAGCCCGCTCTGAGTGTAAGGTGTCCTGGGCCCACAGTACACTTGTCTAGGGAAAGACCCATCCCCCGTTTTCTGGAGACCCTCCGCTGTCAAGCTGTCCGAGGTCGGCTGGGCTGTAAAGAGCCAGCAGATAACAGGAACTGTATACAAGTACAGTGCCCAAAGTAACGATCCAAACCAGCTGAAATGCTGAGGAGAATGACCAGACCGATCAAGAACAACGGTCTACCACCAATCACGTTTTGAGGCAGATCAAATGAAAAAGAGTGAAAAAAGAAGTACACGTCACACGAGATGGAGCTTGTCGGAAGGTCTTCGTGGAATCGGCAGTACAATGCATCTTTCATCTTTGACATCCCCATGCTCATTAAAAGGATATTTAATGCTGAATATTTTGAGATGGATCACACACAGACAAACACACACACATACCCACACACACAGCATGCACGCACGCACACACGCACACCGCACACCACAAACACACACACACACACACACACACACACACAACACCCACACACACAGAAAAGGAGGGGCACAGGAATGAACAAAAGAAGGGGGAGAGGAGTCGAAGGGAAAGTGAGGAAGGAAATAGAAAAGAAGGAGGGGGCAAAAAAATTACAAAATAATGAGACTATCTCAACAACAGTTTCGATTTGTCAAAAAAAAAGGTAGGAAAGGAGAAGAAAAACAGAAAGGAAAGAAAAGGCTAAGGGATTAAAAGATTTAAGGGAAGACAGGGAGAAAAGGAGAAACAAAAAACCTCCTTCTGCCTTTTGTATCGCTTTTTGGCTTTTCTCGCGTCTTCCATTGTGCACCTAGTTTCCTTTGGCCATGAGGAGAGCCTCATCGAGAACAGCCAGTGTGTGAGACAATTGTAATCCATCTCTACACCCATTCCACAACACCATCTCTCTATCTGTCTTTGTCTCTGTCTCTCTCTGTCTTCCTCCCTCTCTCTTGTCTCCCCCCCCCCCCCCCCATCTCTCTCTCCCTCTCTCTCTCTCCCTCTCTCTATCTGTGTGTAGGTCTCTCTCGTTCTCTCTCTGTATCTGTCTTGTCAGTCAGTCTCTCTCTGTCTCTCTCTCTCTCTCGTTCTCATCTCTGCCCTGTCTGTCTGTCTGTCTGTCTGTCTCTCTCTCTCTCTCTCCTTTTCCCTTTTTCAAAGTCTGGTTAGGTGATTCCTGAATGGTCGTCCTTGCTGCTTTCTGCTTTCTTTTTTTTTACCCGCCCACAGCAAGGACGGTTTTGGGGAAGGAGGGGGGGGGGGGGGGGGGGGGGGGGGGGGGGGGGGGGGGGGGGGTGGGGGGGGGGGGGGGGGGGGGGGGGGGGGGGGGGGGGGGGTGGGGGGGGGGGTGGGGGGGGGGGGGGGGGGGGGGGGGGGGGGGGGGGGGGGGGGGGGGGGAGGGAGATGGAGATCTCATACACTTGGGCAGAGGGATGGAGGGGGAGTGGGGCAATAAAATCAGATACGATGGTGTGTGTGTGTGTGTTGTGTGTGTGTGTGTATGTGTGTGTGTGTATGTGTGTTGTGTGGTGTGTGTGTGTGTGTGTGTGTGTGTGTGTGTGTGTGTGTATGTGTGGTGTGTTGTGGTGTTTGTGTGTGTCTGTGTGTGTGTCCATGCGCGTTTAGTGGGTTCGTTGTTGATACTGTCGCTTTCCCCACCCCCCTACCCCCAGAATGACAGTGTCAATACACCATACATTAGTACATTAATAAACTCCGATGCTCTGTAAAAAAAAATCATTGAAATACTGAAGTTGGCCTTAGATTGTCCATCAAGAATAGAACCCACAGATATGCATGGTGACTGACAGTCATGGAAAAGAAACAAAAGAATGTGCCAAAAAAAAAAGAGAAAAGGATGGAGGCTCACTTTGTTTTTTTTTTTGTTTTTTTTAACGTAATAAAGAGGTTGGAGGACAACAAACACACGCACGCACGCATGTTCGCGAGCGCGAGCAAAAAATAAAGTACATAATTATATACTGGTGTCGTAGTTCAGACATCATCCCCGAAGACGGAATGTGGCTGACTAAACAGCGGGAATAAACTCGGTCACAGATACACAGTTCTCACCACCAGTGAATCTCGGAGTTCTAGCCGAGAAGGAGGTAAGGGAGGAAGAAGGGGAGAGTGGAGGGGGAGGGGAAGAAGAAGGAGGAGGAGGAAGAGGGAGGAGGAGAGTGGAGATGGAGGAGAAGAAGAAGAAGAAGAAGAAGGAGGGAGAGAAGGAAGGAGGCGGAGGAGGTGGTTGTGGAGGTGGTGGAGGAGACAGACAGACAGAAGACAGACAATATGGAGATGGTGGAGGAGACAGACAGACAGACAGACAGACAGACAGACAGAAAGAAAAAGAAGAAAGAAGAAAAGAAAGAAAGAAAGAAAGAAGACGACAGACAAATAAGAAAGAAAAAGAAGAAGAAAGGAGAAGAAGATACTGAGAAGAAGAAGAAGAAGAAGAAGAAGAATGAAGCAGAAGAAGACTGAAGAAGAAGAGAAGAAGAAAGAAGAAGAAGAAGAAGAAGCAGAAGAAGAAAGAGAAGAAGAAGAAGATACTGAAGAAGAAGAAAGGAACACTCTTTGTACACAGCTTGGCATAACGAGCCACAGTCACTTGTGGTTGATTCCATGCGAGTGTGAGGGTCGCACATTTGACGCTACGCCCCTCATCCCCGCCGCAGTAAGGCAGTACATATACAGCGTTCAGCGTTTAAGTCCCGTCGCTTTCCAGCCTCGCACATTTGGTGTTGTGCAACGCATATTAAAGTATATTCACTCGAAAACAGACAAAATAAGAGTGATTCAAAAGAAAGTCATATTGCTAGAACCATAAATAACTCTGGGCCTTCTGGGTGATTCAAAAGGAAGTATTATTGCTATACTCATAAAATAACCCTTCTGGGTGATCAAAGGAAGTATTATTGCTATACTCATAAATAACCTGGGCTTTCCAAGTGATTCAAAAAAAAAAGTATTACTGCTGTAATCATAAATAACCCCGGGTCTTCCGATTGATTCAAAACAAAGTATTAGTGCTATACCTATAAATACTCTGGGTTTTCCAAGTGATTTAAAAGAAAGTATTATTGCTATAATCATAATAACCCCAGGTCTTCCGTGTGATTCAAAAGAAAGTTACTGCTATAATCATAATAATCCCGGGTCTTCCGTGTTGATTCAAAAGAAAGTATTATGCTATACTTATAAATAACTGTGGGTCTTCCGAGTGATTTAAAAGAACGTATTATTGCTATAATCATAAATAAGCCTGGTCTTTACGGAGTGATTCAAAGAAAGTAATATTGCTATAATCATAAATAAGCCTGGGTCTTCCGAGTGATTCAAAAGAAAGTATTATTGGCTAAACACCATAAATAACCCCGGGTCTTCCGAGTGATTCAAAATAAAGTATTATGCTATACTCGTAAATAACCCCGGGGTCTCTCCGAGTGATTCAAAAGAAAGTATTACTGCTATAATCATAAATAATCCCGGGTCTTCAGAGTGATTCGAAAGAAAGAAAGTATTATTGCTATACTCGTAAATAACCCTGGGTCATTCGTTTAGAGGGGGGGGGGGGGGGGGGGGGGTGGCGGGGGGGGGGGGGGGGGGGGGGGGGGGCAATGAACAGTCCGGTGGGGGGGGGGGGGGGGGGGGGGGGGGTGGGGGGGGGGGGGGGGGGGGGGGGGGGGGGGGGGGGGGGCCGCCGGTGATTCTCCCCAAAGGTGCGAATTGCTTGCCAGCAAGTATCAGTGCGCATGTGATGCGAATAAGGTACTTGCTACAGGTCACCGAGGTCACTACACATGGGCCCCTTCGATGGACAGTTCAAGGGGGAGAGGGGGGGGGGGGGGGGGGGGGGGGGGGGGGGGGAAGAGAAGAGAGGGGGGAAGGGGGAAGGGGGGGGGGGTGGGAGTGTGAGGGTCAGTGATGTAAATTTAAGGACGAGGTGTGCACCTAACAGGGTGGTAGATTGGTTGTGTGTTAAAAAACATCGCGAACTTTAAGGACGAGGTGTGGCCCCGGACAGATGCTAGATTGTTTTTTGTAAAAACATCAAAAAAGCTGTTTTTCAATGATCTTTTTCTCTTTTCTTTGTTGCTGTTGTTGTTGGTTGTTATTGTTGATGTGTTTCTGCTGTTGTCGTCGTCGTCGTTGTTGTTAGTTTCAAAGTGTGGTGACTGCAGGCGGAAACTAAAACAAACTTCATAGAAAAAAAATTATGTGAAAAATATTATTCCGTCGGACAAAAGAGGCAAATAAATCACAGAGACGTTGTTGTTGTCGTTGTCGTCGTCGTTGTTACTGTTTTTCTTTTTCAAATTCAAGCACTTCCTGCCTTTCCGTCCAAATTTTCTTAACATCATAATTCAACTTCACACACTTGCTCCAGACCCTATTCTTAACACCCGCTACGGATCTCCTCGCACCCCCCACCCCCCCTCCTCCCCTTTACTCTCCCGCCCTCCCCCCTTCCCCAATCATCCCACCCTTCCTGACCCCAATACTATCCCGTCCCCACCTACGCCACGCATACCTCCCCACCACCACCACCACTCCACCCCCCTTTTTTTTTCCCCTTGTTCACACCACCACACCGTCCCTTACCTTGACCCACACTCTCGATCTCTCTCTCTCTCTCTCTCTCTCTCTTGCTAGGAGCCATCTCTCTGTGCAGTCACAGCACGTGATGACTGTCATTAGTCTGGCAGTAGCGGCCATGGCGTGCCGGCTGTCCACACAGCACCGTCACAAATGTCATGCCTGGATTGGGAGGTCACGCGCGCACGCGTCCTTTGTTTAGCATAAAAACAACCAAACCAACAACCAACAACAACGTCAACAACAAAACAAACCACGCTCATAAAAAGAAGAAGAAAAACTTGGGATGTTCTCATGTCATTTGTTGCGACGGTCCACTGTATGCGTGTGGGGGGTGATTTGTTTATATTGTTAATTTCAGTGGGGGTGTGTGTGTGATGTGTGTGTGTGTTGTGTGGTGTGTGTGTGTGGGTGTGTGGTGTTGCTGTTTGTTCTCCGTCGTCAATTTGCTGCTGCAATCTAATAATAATAAAAAAAAAAAAAAACATAATCATCACATGCCAACTCTCTCTCATCGCTCGCTTCTCTCCTCTCTTCTCTCCTGTCACCCCCCTCGTCTCCCTCTCGTCCGCCCCTCTCGCCTCTCCTCTCTCTCGACTCTCTCTCTCTCTCCCCTCCTCTCCTCCTCTGTGCTGATGTACTTTTTTTGTTAGAAATTCTCTCTAATTCTCTCTTCCACTTTAATAGATCTTGAAAAGGATAAGCTGCACCCTTCCTCTCTGTGGCTGCCTATGTTTAACCAGACGCATATTAAACGAAAATACCATTCCCTGACACGAACAATGCGGACCTAGAATTGTTTTAGTCTGAAGCAAATAGAAACTATGGATCTCCCTTTAACAAATCATAATCATCCCCTGCCCCCCGTCCGCCTCCCATAACCAGAAATAAATGAATAGATAATACATACTTGAATAAATTAATTCATGAGTAGAAATCAATGATAAGACAGATAAATACACTAAGCAAATAAAAATGAAATAAAGATAATAAATAAATAAAAATTACACGGAACTGTAAAATCACAGTCAATTGAACATGTCGAACAAGGTGTTGGCGTAATCCAGTCAAACGTGTTTTTTGTTGTTGTTGTTGTGTTTTTTTTGTTTCTTTGTATCTTGTGTTGTTTATAATAAATCTCTCTCTTCCTCCCCCTCTAGGGTCAGGACATACTGTTTATATAGCCAAGCCGACCTACTGATGCCACAATCCTGGCTGACCCTCTTTTGTCCCTTCCCAAGTCTCAGGCGCACATCACGGGCTATGGCAGAGCGGTAACTACGGCAACAAAGATTTATTGTAAAAACGACCAAAGTTATGACGAAAATGCCAAAGTTATGACAGATGCCACAGTTATGACGGATCCAATGTTATGACGAACTGCTAAAGTTGTGACGGAAACCAAAGCTATTACCCAAGCCAAAGTTTGACCGATGCTAAGTTTATGACGGATGGGCCAAAGTTATGACAGATTGCTAAAGTTTATGACGGATGCCAATTAATGACAGAGGCCAATGGGATGACGCGATGCCCAAGTTATGACGGATGCCAAATTTATGAGGAAATCAAAGCTAGGACAGATGCTAAAATTATGACGGGGATGCCACTGTTATGACTGGATGGCCGTTTGTTAATGACGGATGTCAAAACGTTTATGACGGAAGCCAATATTAGACGGATGCCAAGTTATGACGGATTGCCATGTTATGAAGGATGCCAATGTTTATGACGGTGTCCAAACGTTATGACGGATGCCAATGCTTATGCGGCATGCACAAGTGTATGCGACGGATGCCAATGTTATGCCGGATACAAATGTTTGATGCGGATGTCAACATGTGATGGATGCCATGGTTATGACGGATGTTCAATGTTATGACGGTATGACACTGTTTATGACGGATGGTCAACGTTGTGACGGATGCCAATGTTATGACGGATGCCAAACGTTAAATGGTATGCGCCAATGTTATGACGGATAACCAATGTTATGACGGATACCATGTTAATACGTATGTCAACATTGTGATGGATGCCCATGTTATCCACGGATGCCAATGTGATGCCAATTTGGTGACGGATCCAAAATGTTTATGACGAATACCACTGTTATGACGGATGCGTGCAATTTATGACGGATGCACAAAGTTCCATGACGGATCCAAACTTATGACGGATGTCAGTATTATGAACGATGTCAATGTTACACGACTGCTGACGTTATGATAATACCAATGTCCATGACGGATGGTCAATGGCCTGACAGCATCCATACCTGACGGATCCCAATGTCATGGACGGATGCCAATGTCATGACGGATACCAGTGTTCATGACGTGATACCATGAATCTGGAGGATGCCATGCTATGACAGATGCCAACAATGTTATGACGAACGCCAATGTTATGATGATGCAACGTATGACTTAGCGCCAATGTTATTATGAATGCCAAACGCTATGACGGACTCCAATGTATTATGGAATGCCAACGGCGATTACGGACGCCAATCGTTATGACGAATACCAACGTTATACGGACGCCAATGTTATGAATGAATGCCAACGTTATGACGGACCCCAATGTTATGAATGAATGCCAACGTCTATCACGGAAGCCAATGTATGATGACTGCCAACGCGATTACGGACGCCAATGTTATGACGAATTGCCAACGTTATGACGGACGCCAATGTTATGGACGGATGCCCAACGTGATGAAGGCATGCCAAAGGATGACAGCTGCCACGGTATTAACCGATGCCAACGTGATGAACAGATGCCAACGTTATGACAGATGCCAACGTGATTACAGATGCCAACGTGATGGCGGATGACGAAGTGTCTTTGGGTGCCACTCACGTGGTGTGGGCATCAGACAGATGTCGAGGGACCATAACGGCGGTGTGATGGCAGGCACCCTGCTGTTTGATCCTCTGACAGAAATAAAATCGTCACAGATACCCAAACGGTGACCGTTTATATCCTCAGCTTGTTTACGACTTCGAACACGCAACACAACAAATCGTAACACCTCCGCTCTGACAAACACCCTTGACTATTCTGTATCTGCTACGGCACCAGAATGGTCACGAGGCTATCTGTACTGACCAGAATGGTTACAGAGGTATCTTTCTGTACTGCACCAGAATGGTCAGCAGAGGTATCTGTACGGGCACCAGAATGGGTCACCGATGTATCTGTACTGCACCATAATGGTTACAGAGGTATCTTTCTGTACTGCACCAGAATGGTCACAAGATGTATCTGTCTGTACGGCACCGAGAAATGGTCCAAGAGGTATCTGTTCTGCATGCCAGAATATTCACAGAGGTATCTGTGCTGCACTCAGAATGGTCACCAGAGGTATCTATCTGTACCTGCACCAGAATGGTCTCACAGAGAGGTATCTGTCTGTACTGCCAACCAGAAGGGTTACAGAGGTATCTGCGTTGTCCACCAGAATGGTCACAGAGGGTATCTTTACGGCACCCGAATGGTCAACAGAGGTATCTGTATGTACTGCAATCCAGAATGGTTACAGAGGTATCTGCGCTGCACCAGAATGTGTCCCATAGGATATGTACTGCACAGAATGGTCACAAGGGGAGTTATCTGTCTGTACTGCGACCAGAATGGTCATAAGGTTATCTGTCCTGCACCAGAAGGGACCACAGAGGTATCTGTACTGCACCAGAAGGGGTCACAGAGGTATCTGTCTGTACTACCACCATAATGGTCCCGTTGAGAGTATCTGTGCTGCACCATAATGGTCACAAGAGGTATCTGTACTGCCAGCCAACGCTGGTCACAGCAGGTATCTAATCTGTACTGCACCAGAATGGTCACAGAGGTATCTGTACTGCAACCGAGGAATGGTCACAGAGGTATCTATGCTGCACCAGAGATTGTACCAGAGTATCTGTGCTGCACCAGAATGGTCACAGAGGGTATCTGTGCTTGCTGCACCAATGGTCATGGGTTCACAGAATAAGTCGGTGTGTGCACCCGAATGGTCACAGAGGTATCTGTTGCTGCACCAGAATGGTCACAGAGGTATTCTATCTGTGCTGCACCAGGAATGGTCACAGAGGTAGTCTGTACTGCAACCATAATGGTCACAGAGGTATCTATCGGTACTGCACCCGACTGGTCACAGAGGGATCTGTGCTGCACCAAGAAGGTCACAGAGGTATCTGTACTGCACCAGAATGTCACAGAGTATCTATCTGTGCTGCCCCAGAATGGTCACAGACGGTACTTTTGCTGCCCAACATGGTCACAGAGGTATCTGTGCTGCACACAACATGGTCACAGATTATCTATCTGTGGCTGCACCAGAATGGTCACAGAGGTATCTGTGCGGCAACAGAAGGGGCACTGAGGTTCTGTACTCTATGGCACCCATAATGTTCCCAGAGGTATCTGTGCTGCCACCCAGCAGGGTCACAGATTGTATCTTGTAGCAGCATCAGAATGGTCACAAGGTCTCTGTGCTGGCACCAGAATGTGTAGTCCAGAGGTATCTGTGCCTGCACCAACCATGGTCACCAGAGGTATCCGTGCGCTGCACCCAACATGGTTCACAGAGGTATCTATCTGTGCTGCAGCCAGATTGTCACACAGAGGTATCTTGCTGCACCAACATGGTCACAGAGGTATCTGTCTCGGCACCAACATGTCACAAGAGTTATCTATCTGTGCGCACGCAGAATGGTCAGCAGAGGTATCTGTATGCGTCACCAGAATGGTCACAACAGAGGTATCTGTACTGCCCATCTATGGTCACTGAGGTATCTTTCTGTAACTCGCACCAGAATGGTCACAGGGGTATCTGTACTATCTGTATGGCACCAGAATTGTCACAGAGGTATCTGTACTGCACCAGATATGGTCACAAGGTATCGGTCTGTACTGCACCAGAATGGTACAGAGGTATCTGTACTGCACCAGAAATGGTCACAGAGGTATTCTGTGGGCTGTCAGCGAATGGTTACAGAGGTATCTGTCTTGTTTTAAACAACTGTACGCACCATAATGGTCACAGAGGTATCTTCTGTACTGCACCAGAATGGACACAGAGGTATCTGTACTTGGCACCAGAATGGGTCACAGAGGTAATCTGTGCTGCCCCAGATGGTCACAGAGGTATCTATCCTATCTGTACTGCACGCAAATGGTCACCCAGAGGTATCTCTATCTGTACTGCACCAGAATGGTCACAGAGGTATCTGTCTTACTGCACCAGAATGGTCACAGAGGTATCTGTCTGTACTGCACCAGAATGGTCACAGAGGTATCTGTATAGCAGCATGCCGAAATGGTCACAGAGGTATGTTACCTCGGGGCACCAGAATGGTTACAGAGGTATACTGCTGCTACTGCACCAGGAATGGTTACAGAGGTATCTGTACGGCACCAGACATGGTCACAGAGGTATCTGTCTGTACTGCACCAGAATGGTCACAGAGGTATCTGTATGTACTGCACAGAATGGACACAGAGGGTATCTGTCTGTACTGCACCAGAATGGTCACCGCCCGGGTATCTGTCTGTACTGCACCAAGAATGGTCACAGGAGGTATCTTTGGCTGCACCAATTATGGTTACAGAGGTTATCTGTCCTGTCCTGTCACCAGAATGGTCACATAGGTATCTTATACGCACCAGAATGGTCAAGAGCGTATCTGTACTTGCGCCGAGAATTGTCACAGAGGTATCTGTACTGCACCAGATTGGTCACCGAGGTACTGTCTGTAGCGGCACCATAATGGTCCTAGAGTTATCTGTTACATGCACCAGTAATGGTTACAGAGGTATCTGTCTGTGACTACTGCACCAGAAGTTTTAAAGATGTATCTGTACCAACACAAGAATGGTCACAGAGGTATCTGTACTGTCACCAACATGGCTCACAGAGGAATCTGTGCTAGGCCCAGAATGGTTACAGAGTATACTGTACTGGGCCCCAAAAGGTGCCACAGCAGAGGGTATCTGTATCTGTCACCGCAATGGTCACACTGTCAAAACACCCCAACACTGAAACAACTTTACATTACAAAAAAGTCTAACGCGAATCACGCAACACACGCATAGGTTTGGCTACAGAGACACACACTACACCCACCACACACACACACACACAGCACGAAGATACCCAATACCTCCTCCGCCGACGCTCTCCTGCTGCAAGCTGCAAGACGCTGCAAGCAACTCCCAACATACTTTTGTTATTATCAAAGGTGAAAAGGTGGAAAACCGCATAACAACCGGCGCTCGGCTGCGTCCACAGCTTGTTCTGTTTTATAAAGTGGCGTCTGTATAGAACAACCACCATTTCGAACACTCCTTCCCCCTACGACTTCACTAAACTTTTTTTACTAACTTTCGAAAGCAAACATGACTGCTAGTCATTGGTGACGACACCCGTTGACGTGTTCTTGAGCGTTAGTGCGTAACGACTGATAAAAAAAAACGACTTTTTTACAAGACTTCACTTACATCAACTAAAGCTAAGACAATGCAGAATATAACCCGTTTTGTTTGGCGACTGATGGAAAAGAACCGTGTGCAAGCACATTTGAAAAAAACACAAATAAACAGCAGAACAATATGCGACCTTGCTGTTTACATGCACTCCAGCATCGCCTCATTATCGGGTTTAAAATATGAGCAAAAATCCAGGGGGCACACAATTCTTGCTAACAAGGTCGTAAGTGTTATGGGCCTCTGTGTGTGCTGCTCAACCACTTGTTCCACCGATCCCCCCCCCCCCACTCCCCACACACACAGCACCCACACACCACACGCTCTAGCCCCATCCATTTCTGTCCAAAACACGCGCCCCCCCCCTTCGTCTCCTCCCCCTCTTCTCATACCTACAGCAGCACGTGGTTGGCGTCGTCATGATCAATGTGAACCACTCAGATGTTGGCTTTATGCAGACAGGCGTTTTCCATGTCATCGTTACTAGGAACTGAACGATACCCATTTACGAAGTTATTTTTCGTCTTTTGAAATCACATATCGCCCATTCGACGCAGAACCAAACACACACACACACACACCACACACACACCAAGCACGCCGCACGCACGGCACGCACGGCACGCCACACACACAACCACACAACACACCCACAAACACCCACACGCCGCAAGCACACACGCACCGCGATGACGAAACACACAGATACCAAAACGCACGCACGCATGCACGCGAACCACAGATACCCCCTTTTCGCCCCCTTCCCCTATCCACAGTTTACCTAAACACCACACAAACACCAACAAACAAACACCCACGCAATTTTATAAACAGGAACGTATGGCCAGAGAGAGAGAGAGAGAGGGAGG
>JADBJO010029865.1:17500-18552 GCA_016801955.1 Conus betulinus | reverse complement strand
GACAGAGGGATGGTGGCACAGCAGATGGAGATCGGTTGACGCTGGTCTTTCTGATCATCTTTGAGGCTGTCTTTGAAACGCTTCCTCTGGCCTCCATGAGAGCGTTTGCCCTGTTGCAGTTCGCCAAACAATAATTTCTTTGGCAGCCGAAGGTCTGGCATGCGAACTATGTGACCTGCCAGCGAAGCTGTGACTGCATCAGGATGGTGAAGATGCTAGGCGGGCCAGCACAAGTGAGGACTTCAGTGTCTGGAATCTTGTCTTGCCACTTAATGCCCATGAGTCTTCTGAGGCAAGTGGTGTGGAAATGGTTCAGTTTCCTGGCGTGACGCTGGTAAACTGTCCATGTTTCACAGCCATAGAGCAGTGTGGTGAGAACTACGGCCCGATACACCTTGATCTTGGTCTCTAGGGTGATGTATCTCCTGTTCCATACGTTCTTGTGGTGTCTGCCAAAAGTGGCGAGCCGGGTATTCACCTCATCGTCGATGTCAACGTTTCTGGACAGAGTGCTGCCTAGGTAGGTGAACTTGTCCATCTCGTTCACAAAGTTCACCCTCCCCAGCCAGCCTGGACTCGCTTTGGGCAGTGATGTCAATCTTATATCTGGCAAGTTCATTCGCAAGGAGGGCTGTACGCCTCTGGGGTCTATCCAAGGCGTCCCTGTCAAGGAGTGTGTGGGACGTTCCATGTGGCCAGGTTCAGAGGAGTAATCCTCGTTTTTCTTTTTTCTGTCTTGTTTCGACCGCAATGATAGGGTCCCCGCCAGCCGCGGTATGCTGGATAGGGTGATGTGGAACAGGCAATGTTTAGGGCACCTTTTCTAGCCCCTTCCTCTTGCCATGAAGGTGAGCAGTGTGCTATCCTAAAGAGGGCTGCTCAGTCGCTCAGGGGGCTGCCTACCGCCACTGCTGCTCCGATTCAGTGACGGCGACCATATGGCCTGAGCCCTGTGTGTAGGTCTGCGGCTACGACTTCCAGACTACCAACACCTATTGCTTCGTCGCTCGCCCATTGCCACAGGACTTGGTGATAAGGGATAGGATAAAGGT
>JADBJO010029865.1:0-5000 GCA_016801955.1 Conus betulinus | reverse complement strand
TTGGGCTGTCGTCTCGTTCCTGGTGTGTCCCCTGGCTGTGGTCCCGTTCTGGTGTGTCCCCTGGCTGTGGGTCCCGTTCCTGGTGTGTCCCCTGGNTAGCTCGTAGGGACCTGCGCCACCGAAACCAGCCATAGGACCAGGCTGACTAAATTATGTTTGTAGGGACCTGCGCCATCCGAAACCAGCCATGGACGATTAAGTAGCTTGTAGGGACCTGCGCCATCCGAAACCAGCCATAGGACCAGGCCGACTAAACTAGCTTGTAGGACCTGCGCCATCCGAAACCAGCCATAGGACCAGGCCGACTAAAACTAGCTTGTAGGGACCTGCGCCACCGAAACCAGCCATAGGACCAGGCCGACTAAACTAGCCCGTAGGGACCTGCGCCACCGAAACCAGCCATAGGACCAGGCCGACTAAACTAGCTCGTAGGGACCTGCGCCACCGAAACCAGCCATAGGACCAGGCCGACTAAACTAGCCTGTAGGGACCTGCGCCACCGAAACCAGCCATAGGACCAGGGCGACTAAACTAGCTTGTAGGGACCTGCGCCACCGAAACCAGCCATAGGACCAGGCCGACTAAACTAGCCTGTAGGGACCTGCGCCACCGAAACCAGCCATAGGACCAGGCCGACTAAACTAGCTTGTAGGGACCTGCGCCATCCGAAACCAGCCATAGGACCAGGCCGACTAAACTAGCCTGTAGGGACCTGCGCCACCGAAACCAGCCATAGGACCAGGCCGACTAAAAACTAGCTTGTAGGGACCTGCGCCACCGAACCAGCCATAGGACCAGGCCGACTAAACTAGCTCGTAGGGACCTGCGCCACCGAAACCAGCCATAGGACCAGGCCGACTAAAAACTAGCTCGTAGGGACCCTGCGCCACCGAAACCAGCCATAGGACCAGGCCGACTAAACTAGCTCGTAGGGACCTGCGCCATCCGAAACCAGCCATAGGACCAGGGCGACTAAAGTAGCTTGTAGGGACCTGCGCCATCCGAAACCAGCCATAGGACCAGGCCGACTAAACTAGCCTGTAGGGACCTGCGCCACCGAAACCAGCCATAGGACCAGGGCTGTTAAAGTAGCTTGTAGGGACCTGCGCCATCCGAAACCAGCCATAGGACCAGCCCGACTAAACAGAGATTGGGTTCGCGTTCCTGGTGTGTCCCCTGTGTTGTGGTCCTGTTCATGGTGTGTCCCCTGGGCTGCGGGCCCGTTCCTGGTGTGTGCCCTGGGCTTTGGTCCCCTTCCTGGTGGTGTGTTCCCTGGGCTGTGGACCCATTTCCGGGGTGTCCACTGGGCTGTGGTCACGTTCCTGGTGTGTGTTCCTGGTGTGGGCCCTTCCTGTGCTGTGGGGTCCATTCCTGGTGTGTCCTCTGGGCTTTGATCCCGTTCCTGGTGTGTACCTTTGTCTTTAGACCCTGTTCCTGGTGTGTCCCGTGGGCTATGGACCCGATCCCGGAGTGTCCCTGGGCCGTGGGCCCGCTGTGGGCCCGTTTGTCCGGTGTGTCGCCCTGGTCTGGGTTCTGGTGTGGTGCTGTGCGCGCAGTCCCGGTCCTTGTGTGTCCCCTGGGCTGTGGACCCGTTCCTGGGGTGTGTCCCCTGTGGGCCGCAGGTCTGTTCCTGGTTTGTCCCCTGGGCTGCGGGCCCGTTCTGGTGTGTGGGCCTTGGCTGAGCGCTGGTTCACAGGGTGTCCCCTGGGCTGTGGTCCCGTTCCTGGTGTGGCCCCTGTGCTGTGGTCCCCCTTTCATGGTGTGTCCCCTGGGCTGCGGGCCCGTTCCTGGTGTGTGCCCTGGGCTGTGGTCCCTTCCTGGTGTGTCCCCTGGGGCTGTGGACCCGTTTCCGGGGAGTCCCCCCTGGCTGTGGGGTCACGTTCCTGGTGTGTTCCCTGGGCTGTGGGCCCATTTCTGGTGGGGCCGCGGTCCCGTTCCTGTTCCTGGTGTGTCCCCTGGGCTTTGGTCCCGTTCCTGGTGTGTACCCTGCCTTTAGGCCCTGTTCCTGGTGTGTCCCGTGGGCTATGGACCTGATCCCGGAGTGTTCCCTGGCCGCGGGCCGCTGTTGGGCCCCCTTTCCGGTGTGTACCCTGGTCTGGGCCCGTTCCTGGTGTCTCTCCTGGGCTGTGGACCTGTTCCCTGGTGTCCTCTGGGCTGTGAGCCCGTTCCTGGTGTGTCCCCAGGGCTGTGGACCCATTCCGGGTGTTTTCATGTATCTCCTGCCCTTTATACCTGTTCTTGGTGTCTCCTCTGGGCTGTCATCTCATTCCTGGTGTGTCGCCTGGGCTGTGGTCCCGTTCCCGGTGGGTCCCCTGGCTCTGGTCCCGTTCCAGTGTGTGTCCCTTGGGATGTGGTCCCGTTTTGGTGTGTCCCCTTGGCTTTGGGCCCGTTCCTGGTGTGTCCTCCGGGCTGTGGTCCGTTTCCGTTGTGTGTCTCTGGGCTCTGGGCCGTTTCTGGTGTGTCCCCTGGGCTGTGAACCGTTCCTGTTTTGTTTCCTGGGCTGTGGACCCGTTCTTGTGTGTCCCATGGGCTGGGGTCCCATTTCCGGTGTATCCCCTGGGCTGTGGGCCCGTTCCTGGTGTGTCTGTTGGGCTGTGGTCCCGTTCCCGGTGTATCCTCTGAGCTACGGACCCGTTCCTGGTGTGTTCCAGGGCTGTGGACGCATTCCTGGTGTGACCCCTGGGCTGTGGGCCCGTTCCTGTGTATCCCCTGGGCTGTGTGCCCGTTCCCGGCGTGTCTCAAGGGCTGTCACTTGCTGTGGTGCTGAGGTCTGTGGGAGATCTGTCCTGGGGTGCTATCAGGCAGTGACGTTGTTCTTCGAGTATGTGAGGAGTTTGGTTTTCGGTTAGTCGTTGGCGTGTTTTGCTGAGACCTCTAGATTCCTCTGATTCACAGTCCGTCGTGGAATGGTGGGGACCTCTGGAAGCAGGAACCAAGGCGTTCGGTGCCTTCTTTGATTGTATCTGTCTGTGGGATACAGCAGGGGATGTTCAAACGCTTCGATGCTCAGGTGGTTGTCATCTTGGATGGTGGGTCGTAGGGACGGGAGGTCTTGTCTAGAGCGATGATGGTGGTTTGGCTTTAATTGCTTGTAGGTTCATATACTATTCATGTGCATCATTTTGTTGCTGACAAGGCTGAAGATGTGCAGGTCGCTATGTTGTTGAACTTTGTTTGGGTAAGGAACATGTCGTTTGCGTAACTGGAAACACAGCAAGAGATGTGTTTCTAGTGTGCTGTGCATCCATATCACGAGGTCCGGGTGGATCCGCATTTTTCCATGAGTATGATGTGTGGTCACATCAGCTTCATGGGGCACTCCTTTAGGGTGCTTGTCAATGTGGACACCACAGAGCTGTGGTGCTTGGAGCACAAAGTCACCGCCCTTCCTGTAGGATGCATGGCTGCTCTGATTCCCACTGTCAGGTGTCTGGAACAAAGGTTGAGAAAAGTGGTACCAGAGGAGATGCCCCAGGAAAGTGTATTAGTCCTGAGGTGTTTCCTTAGTGATCACCTGGTATACTGAGTATCCCTTGTGCAGAGAACCTGTCCGGGTAATCGAATCAACATATGACTCGTACAGAGCCTGTTGAACTAATGCCATATTCACGTGTTCAGTGAATCTGAAGCTAGTTCCACCAGACCTCGCCGTTGATGTGCACTCACAAGGGTTCCTGGAAATGCCCATGGAACTGTACGAAAGTGTGTGCGGCGCTTGGCGCCACACCGTGTGTTTTTTATCCATACAGATCATTCAACGACATACCTGCATGTGTTTAGTTCTGTCAGTCACGGGATGATGTGCTGGATCAGTTTATGAGCTGGGGGCTCTTAACGGCCTGACCAGAGAAATACATAGATGCATGTACCTGTACATGTATTTATTCATATCTCTGGTATCACCAATGTTATTCATTCTGGACGGCCTCCTATACCAGTGATTCATCAGTCAAGGTGATACTTCCTGAGTAATCAGAGTTGCTGGTCATCTTCAGCTGTGTTTCATTGAGAGATGCAGTTAGAGGAGTTACCGTGCGTTCTGGGATCTGTTTGCAAAGGATCTTCATCTTTTCAGAACAGACCATGAAGCAAGAGAATTGGAGGCATCAGTAAACTGGTCAGCTTCCAGCTGCGGACCAGACTGCTCATGTGTCAGGAGAATGCAATCACTTGACTAGAGCAGTAAATCCACTGCTCTTGCCTGAAAGTTCCTCAATCATAACTTCTCTCGGATTTTGGTCGTGTCATCGAGACGATGCCGGTGAAAGTGATCCTTTTAAGGTCTGCATTCTGGATCCATATCCTAGTTCAGATCCTTGGGGGATAGGGCCAAGATAAGTCCAGAGGAATGAGCTGTAGAATACTAAGATCGTAACCTTGGCTTAATCCTGTGACAGGCGTCGAACTCTGGAAGTTTTCACCGCTTTTTTCATACTCTGTGGCCTGTCATTTGTGTAAGGAGTAAATGCCTGTGTGAACTCGGGAACTGCCATGGTCACTGGGAATGCCTGGAGCCCAGCCCACGTTGCCAGGTGTGTGTCCCCTGGGCTGTTGTCCGTTCCCAGTGTGTCCCCTGGGTTGTTGTCCGTTCCTAGTGTGTCCCCTGGGATTTGGTCCGTGTCCTGGTGTGTCACCTAGGTTCCGTTCGGTGTTCCCTCCGCTGTGGTCCCGTTCCCGGTGTATCCCACTAGGCTGTGGGCCCGTTCCTGGTGTGTCCCCTGGGCTGTGGGCCTGTTCCTGGTGAGTCCCCTGGCTGTGGGCCCGTTCCTGGAGTGTCAACTGGGCTGTGGACCCGTTCCTGGTGTGTGTCCCCTGGGCTGCGATCCTGTTCCTGGAGTGTCCCCTGGGCTGCGATCCCGTTCCTGGTGTGTCCCCGTGGGCTGTGGACCCCTGTTCTTGGTGTGTCCACTGGGGCTGTGGACCCGTTCTTGGTGTGTCCACTGGGCTGTGGGCCCGTTCCTGGTATGTGGTCCTACTGGACTGTGGGCCCGTTCCTGGTG
>JADBJO010029864.1:0-10000 GCA_016801955.1 Conus betulinus | reverse complement strand
GCAGCATACCACGGAGTGGTCCGTGTCACAGTCCGCGCCGTGGTAAGAGCGAGTGTGTGGAGAAGGTTTTGGCAGCGAAACCTCTCACCAGGATCAGATCCAGTTGGTGCCAATGCTTTGAGCGTGGGTGTCTCCAGAAGACTTTGTGTTGAGACTTCGTTTTGAAGAAGGAATTAACGATGCACAGTTCGCGACAGGCGCAAAACTCGAGCAGTCGCTGTCCGTTCTCATTCATTTTCCTACTCCAAATGAATCAAAGCAAGAGGGCCTCGAGTCGTTGTCTGCACCCATTCTGGCATTGAAGTCGCCCAGGAGAACAAGTTGTTCTGTGCTGGGGTTGTTCCTTATGGTAGATGCAAGATTTTCGTATAGCTCATTATTGGCATCCGGATTGGCGGACTGACACACCACATCACTCAACACACCACCTACGCTGACAAGGGGGACAAAGCCTTCGGTGGTGTTGAGGCGGAGAGTCAGACGTCGCTCTGAGCCGCCGCTGTCTGGGCTCTGTCATATATCATTAGGCTGTTCATTACTGCAAAAACTACCCATACTCTCTTGGGGCATCAGAGCTCTGTCTTTGCCAAAAAGAAGGTGTAGTCCCCTCTCCGTCAGTGTGCCTGTGTCAAACAGCTGTGTTTCCTGCAGGATGGCGCTGTCCACATTCAATCTCTTGTGTTCGTTGTTTATGACAGCTGATTTTTCTAGCGTCGCTGATATCTTGAAGATTTTGAGAAAGCCCGGCATCATTGTCCAGACATTCCCACATCCATGTTTAGCACTGATCCCTTTCTTGAAGTTTTTCTTGTTGCCTGGTGCGGTAGTGTACGACCTGCTTGTTGGATGTTCTCCTAAATCTCCATGTACCCAGTGAAGAAGGCAGGTTGTGGGCGGGGCAGCACCTTACTGGCCGGGGGCTGCCCAGCTTAGGCGGGCAGTAGCTGTCCAGTGAGACGCGAAGATCTCTGCCACCGTCGAAAGCAACCCCTGGCGTCACGCTCTGCGCCAAATGAGCGCTGACTTAAAACCGGTATCTCTTGCTTCCCGTGTTGTGTCGACGCAAGTGGCGAAGCTGGAGTGTCTTCTCCAGGTCGTTCGTGCAAGTGAGTGACGGATGGACGGATATAAACCTGGGCATTGTGATATGGAGGACAGGCTGTTGCCCATGCAGCTTGTCCCCCCCTCCCCCCCCCCCTGACGTTGACGGATCCAAAAGGAACAGCAGAGCTGTTACAGTTTGGTGCCAAAGCGGTCGCGCAAGCTGCCGGAAGAAGACACAGTTTGCCATCCAACCGCCTTAGCGGCTCCACTCCGGATTTTTTGTCAGGGTTTACTCCCTTAGCTAGATGGCCGCGGGTAGCTCTCCAGAACTGGCGCCTTTGATGGATCTGTTTCTTCATTTCCATCAGGGTGTCTACCCACCCTCCTTCCACCTTCCTGAAAACTGGTGTGGTGGGGGGAGGGGGGGGGGGGGGGGGCGGGTAAGCCGCCGACATTCGTATGCATACACGTTAATATGCATGTAAGAATATGTATGTATCCATGTATGCATGTATGTGTGTATGTGTGTGTATGTATGCATGCATGCATGCATGTATGTATGCATATATGTATGTGTGTGTGTATGTATGTATGCATGCATGTATGTATGTATGCATGCATGCATACATACATGTAAGCATGTACGTATGTATGCACGTATGTATGCATGCATGCACGTAGTATGTATGTATACATGTATGCATGCATGTATGCATGTATCTATGCGTATGTATGCATATACATCTCTCTCTCTCTCTCTCTCTCTCTCTCTCTCTCTCTCTCTCTCTCTCACTGAACAATTAAGTACTGGGGGAAAACAAGTGCAGGTTAACAATTCTTCCATCATTATAGTAATGACTTGACAAATATTTGAAATTTAATACAAAAAGGGGGTTGAAGATGAAGAAAATGGGAAAATGTATATGATAAATAAAACATTCCTTCATTAGCTGCATGCAGAAACCATCGCAATCCCTCCTGAAGGCAGATGATTTATATCTATCGCCTGCTCCTAGGCCTTTCGTCCACTGGATCGGACTCATCAGGGAGACACCACAACAATATATATATATATATATATATATATATATATATATATATATATATATATATATATATATATATATATATGTGTGTGTGTGTGTGTGTGTGTGTGTGTGTGTGTGTGTGTGTGTGTGTGAGTGTGTGTGTGTGTGTGTGTGTGTGTGTGTGTGTGTGTGTGTGTGTGTGTGTATGTGTGTGTGTGCGTGCGTGCGTGCGTGCGTGCGTGCGTATGTGTATATGTGTGTGTGTGTGTGTGTGTGTGTGTGTGTGTGTGTGTGTGTGTGTGTGTGTGTGTGTGTGTGTTTGCGCGCGAGTTTGTGCTTGTGTGTATGTAGGAAGCAAATGCTCAAAAGACGACATTATTGTGATTAATCGGTAACAACAACAACAACAGCCACAACAAGAACAACAACAACAACAAAACAGCAACAACGATGACGACGCTGATGATGATGATGAATACTAACAGAGATGAAAATAGTACTGAAAATAATGACAATGATAAACAGTGATAACATTGATAAAAGATTTAATAATGATAAAACTAATGAAGATAATAATAATAATAATAGCATAGCAGCAGCAGCAGCAGCAGCAGTAGTAGTAGTAGTAGTGGTGGTAGTGGTGTAGTGGTGGTGGTGGTGATAGTCAAAATAAAGATAATAACAACAACAATGATAATAGTAATGATAATAATAATATAACAATATATAATAATCATATGATAATAATAATGATGATGTGATGATGATGATGATGATGATGATGATGATGATGATGATAATAGACGTAATTTTTTTTTTAAACTGTTATCAAGATAATCAAGAAAGAAACGAACCTACCACAACTTCTTCCCTCTACCACAGCACGTGAAATACATGATAAACGCTGCCACGGATACCGTCCACTAGCACCGCTGTCCCTACTCCTCATGAGAACACGTTCCTTTGGATCGCTCACAAGATCATCACTTCATTCCCTCCATCTCCCAGCCCTAGCTTAGTCGCCTCGTTCTCTCCATCTATCAACACTTGCACACCTACACGCATCAAAAGGTCGCTGTTCTGAATAGTAAGACCTCGTGAATCAGTGTTGCTATTACTCTCCTTTGCAAACTGTAGTACCTACATGCCGTGTAAATAGCAAAGACAGTGATCTGATTACTGTCTATCTTTCTGGACAGAGAGAGAGAGAGACAGAGAGAGAGAGAGAGAGAGAGAGAGAGAGAGAGAGAGAGAAGAGAGACAGACAGACAGACAGAGACAGACAGACAGACATACAGACAGACAGACAGAAGAAAGAAAGAGAATGATGATAATGATCACAACCAGAAGATAATGTAAAGGACGATGAATAAGGAGGAAGAGTGTGATTGTATGAACGTATGAAGAAGAAGAAGAAGAAGAAGAAGAAGAAAAGAAGAAGAAAGAAGAAGAAGAAGAAGAAGAAGAAGAAGAAAAGAACAACAAGAACAACACAAGAACAAACAAGAACAACAAGAAGAAAAAAGAAGAAGAAGAAGAAGAACAACAAACAAGAACAAGAAAAAGAAGGAGAAGAGGAGGAGGAAGAAGAAGGAAAGAAGGAGAAGAAGAAGAAGAAGAAGAAAGAAGAAGAAAAAGGAGGAAGAAGAAGGAGGAGGAGGAGAAGGAGGAGGAGGGAGAAGAAGAAAGAAAGAAGAAGAAGAAGAAGAAGAAGAAGAAGAAGAAGAGCACTCTAAATCACAACATAGCACAGACAATATAACACAACATTACATGGAATAATACGACACAATGTAACGGTAAAATACATCACAACATAGCACATCACAGTACACCACAACATACTACAGCATTATCCTCCACAACACAGCACACCACTCTACATCATACCACAACACACCCTTTTCACACCACAATACAGAACAATGCTATATACCACAACACATCACACCATTGTACACAACACCACAGCACACCGTTTATTCACTACAACACACCACACACCACTATACACCACAACACACAACAACACACACCCACAACACAGCACACCACTATACACCACAACACATCACACCATTGTACACAACACCACAGCACACCGCTATTCACTACAACACACCACACCACTATACACCACAGCACACAACACAACTATACACCACAACACAGCACACCACTATACACCACAACACAGCACACCACTACACTACAACACAGCACACTACTAAACACCACAACACAGCACATCACTTTACACCACAACAAAGCACGCCACTATACACCACAACACAGCACACCACTACACTACAACACAGCACATCACTATACACCACAACACAGCACAACACTATACACCACAACACAGCACACCACTATACACCACAACACAGCACACGACTATACACCACAACACAGCACGCCACAATACACGACAACACAGCACACCACTATACACCACAACACAGCACACACACTATACACCACAACATAGCACACCACTATACACCACAACACAGAATACCACTACACTCCAAAACACAGTACAGAGCTATGTGCCACAACACAGCACATCACTTTACACCACAACATAGCACACCACTCTACACCACGACACAGTACATCACTATACACCACAACACAGCACAGCGCTATATACCACAACACAGCACACCACTTACACCACAGCACACAGCACACCACTATACAACACAACACAGCACACCACTATACACCACAACACTGCACACCACTATGCACAACAACACTGCACACCACCATACACCACAACACAGCACACCACTATATACAACAACACAGCACACCAATATACACCACAACACAGCATACCACTATACACCACAACACTGCACACCACTATATACCACAACACTGAACACCACCATACACCACAACACAGCACACCACTATATATACAACACACCAGCACACCACTATACACCACAACACAGCACACTATTATACACCACAACACAGCACAACAATATACACCACAACACAGCACATCACTATACACCACAACACAGCACACCACTATACACCACAACACAGCACACCACTATACACCACAACAAAGCACTCCACTATACACCACAACACAGCTTACCACTATATACACCACAACACAGCACACCACTGTACACCACAACAAAGCAGACCACTATACACCACAACACAGCATACCCTATACACACCACAACACAGAACACCACTATACACCACAACACAGCATACCACTATACACAACAACACAGAACACCACTATACACCACAACACAGCATACCACTATACACCACCACACACAGAACACCACTATACATCCCAACACAGAACACCACTATACCCCTCAACAACAGCACTCTACTACTACACCCTTCAACACAGCACACCACTACACACCACAGCACAGCGCACTACTATACACCACTATACGCCACAACACAGCACACTACTTTACACCACAACACAGCACATCACTATACACCTCAACACAGTACACCACTATACGCCACAACACACAGTACACTACTATACAACACAACACAGCACATTGCTATACCCCTCAACACAACACTCCAATATACACCACAACACAGCACATCACTATACACCACAACACACAGCACACCACTATACACCACAACACAGCACACCACTATACACCACAACAAAGCACTCCACTATACACCACAACACAGCTTACCACTATACACCACAACACAGCACACCACTGTACACCACAACAAAGCACACCACTATACACCACAACACAGCATACCACTATACACCACAACACAGAACACCACTATACACCACAACACAGCATACCACTATACACAACAACACAGAACACCCACTATACACCACAACACAGCATACCACTATACACCACAACACAGAACACCACTCTACATCCCAACACAGAACACCACTATACCCCTCAACACAGCACTCTACTACACCCTTCAACACAGCACACACAACTACACCCACAGCACAGCGCACTACTATACACCACTATACGCCACAACACAGCACACTACTTTACACCACAACACAGCACATCACTATACACCTCAACACAGTACACCACTATACGCCACAACACAGTACACTACTATGCAACACAACACAGCACATTGCCATACCCCTCAACACAACACTCCAATATACACCACAACACAGCACATCACTATACACCCAACACAGCACACACCACTATACACCACAACACAGCACACCACTATACACCACAACAAAAAGCACTCCACTATACACCACAACACACAGCTTACCACTATACACCACAACACAGCACACCACTGTACACCACAACAAAGCACACACCACTATACACCACAACACAGCACACCACTATACACCACAACACAGAACACCACTATACACCACAACACAGCATACCCACTATACACAACACAGAACACACACTATACACCACAACACAGCATACCACTATACACCACAACACAGAACACCACTATACATCCCAACACAGAACACCACTATATACCCCTCAACACAGCACTCTACTACACCCTTCAACACAGCACACAACTACACCACAGCACAGCGCACTACTATACACCACTATACGCCACAACACAGCACACTACTTTACACCACAACACAGCACATCACTATACACCTCAACACAGTACACCACTATACGCCACAACACAGTACACTACTATACAACACAACACAGCACATTGCCATACCCCCAACAACACAATACTCCACTATACACCTCAACACAGTACACTACTGTACACCACAACACAGCACACTACTCTACAACACAACAAAGCAAACCAATATACACCACACAACAAAACACATTATTATGCACTACAACAGAGCAGACCACTATACACCACAACACAGCACACCATTATACACCACAACACAGCACACCATTATACACCACACCACAGCACATCCCTATACACCATACCACACAGCACACCACTATATACCACAACACAGCACACCATTATACACACCACAACACAGCACACCATTATACACCCACACCACAGCACACCACAATGCACCACACCACAGCACACCCACTAGACACCACAACACAGCACACCATTATACACCACACCACAGCACATCACTGTACACCACAACACAGCACACCACTATTCACCACAACACAGCACACCAGTACACTACAACACAGCACACTGCTACATACCACAACACAGCACAGCGCTATATACCACACAACACAGCTCACCAATTTTTACCACAACACAGCACACCACTATACACCACAACACAGCACACCACTTACACCACCACAACCAGCACACCAATTTATACCACAACACAGCACATCACTATACACCACAACACAGCACACCACTACACCACAACACAGCACACAAATTTATACCACAACACAGCACACAAATTATACCATACCATAACACAGCACACCACTATACACCACAACACAACACACCACTATACACCACAACACAGCAGCACACCACTATACCACCACAACACAGCACACTACTATGCACCACAACACAGCATACCACTATGCACCACAAAACAGCACACACCACTATACACCACACCACAGCACACCACTGTACACCACAAGACAGCGCACAACTATACAACACGACACAGCACACCACTATACACCACAACACAGCACATTACTATACACCAAACACAGCACACCACTTTACACCACAACACAGCACACAACTATACACCACAACACAGCAGCACAACTATACACCACAACACAGCACATTACTATACACCACAACACAGCACACCACTATACACCACAACACAGCACACCACTATACACCACAACACAGCACATTACTATGCACCACAACACAGCACATTACTATACACCACAACACAACACATTACTATACACAACAACACGTTACACCACTATACACCACAACACAACAGACCACTATATACACAACAACACGTTACACCCACTATACACCACAACACACAACACCCACTAGATACACACAACAACACAGCACACCACTCTGTCCCTCAGCACAGCACAGCATACCACTATACACCACAACACAGCATACCACTATATACCACAACACAGCACACCACTATACACCACAACACAGCACATTACAATACACCACAACACAGCACACCACTATACACCACAACACACAGCACATCACTATACACACACACAACACAGCACATCACTATACACCACAACACAGCACACCACTATACACCACAACACAGCACAACACTATATACCACAACACAGCACACACACTATACACCACAACACAGCACACTACTATACACCACAACACAGCACACACACTATACACCACAACACAGCACACCACCACTATACACTACAACACTGCACATCACTATACACCACAACACACACACACCACTATACACCACAACACAGCACACCACTATACACCACAACACAGCACATTCTATACACCACAACATAGTACACACCACTGTGCACCACAACACAGCACATTACACCACAAACACAGCACACCACTATACGCTACAACATAGCACACCACCATACACCACAACACATCACAGCACTATACACCACAACACAGCACTATACACCACAACACAGCACCACTATACACCACAACACATCATCGCACACCCTGTATAAGCCACAACACAGCACGCCACATCACACCACACCACCTACACCACAACGCATCACACCACTTTCCAGCCCGCACCATGCCACACCACGGTATATTTTCTCAGTCAGTTTCTACTTTAATAATTCTCTCTCCTAACTTGCCCAGCTATTCACAGGGCAAGAGCAGCATTCTTTCGTCCAAAGCATCGGCAGAGACCCCCCCCCCCCCTCTCATCATCTTCCCTTTTCTTTTCCTTTCCCCCCCCCCCCCCCCCCCCCCCCCTCTTCTTTACTTCGACCTAGAGAGACAGACAAGAGGGAGGAAAGGGAGGCAATTAGGCAACCCTCCAGGGGAGAGAACTGCAGGGCCTGGGGAGATGCTCGTTACACGCTTGTTGATTGCACCTGATGAATATTCATGGCGCGTGTTGAGAATAAGTGGAGGGTGCAAGTAAGGCAGAGACCTGTGTCTCCTTCAATTAAAATAGCTGAGGAGGGTTCAGCGCGTGAAGAATTTGCACGAGAGCTCTCTCTCTCTCTCTCTCTCTCTCTCTCTCTCTCTCTCTCTCGCCTCTCTCTCTCTCTCCTCTCTCTCTCTCTCTCTCTCTCTCTCTCATAACGATCCTCTCTTTCTTTCACTCTGTCGGTCAAAAACAAAAACAAAACAAAAAAAAAAAAAAAACCCCAAAGAAAGATTCCTAACAATAAAAACAGCAACGACACAAACATTCAATGTTGGCGTAGATGTTTTGAGTTCTCTAACCAGACCTTATAGTCCCCTAGCTGATTCTTAAAAATTAGAATGCAACTGAACAGATCAGGCTTGTGCACACAACCTACCTTCAAAAAATGTTCCTCGCCCACCACTAAACACTAAATCCCATCTATTTCGCTTTCCCACCCGTCCAGGTCTCTCCGCTTGTGTTTTGCTCTCCTCACCTCCTTTGCTGCCAGCGCTTGTGGTGATGGCAAGCAGCCAGCATCAGGGTCTAAATCCAGTTTCCTGATCTTAGCTTCAGCTTGGTTCTGTTTTGGCCTTATAGGCATAGCACAACCTGCAGCAGGAAGGCTTTCTGCTAAGTTTTGCTTGTCCACTTTCCACTGCCTCCCTACCCTAAACCAAACCGCCCCCCACCCCCCCCCCCACCACCACCACACACAAACACCACACAGCACACACCCCCACTCCATCGGCTCCTTCAGCCATCACAAGCATCCTACCACTCC
>JADBJO010029863.1:5000-15000 GCA_016801955.1 Conus betulinus | reverse complement strand
ATTTTGCAGAATGTGAAAGTTCCTGTAAAGGATCATGTCCTGATGTGAGCCCAGTGGATTCATGTCTGTAAGCACTGTTCATGTCCCGATGCCTAGCCCGGTGGAATCACGTCTGTAAGCACTGTTCATGCTGTGATGCCTAGCCCAGTGGAACCATGTCTATAAGCACTGTCCATGTCCCGATGCCTAGCCCAGTGGAACCATGACTGTAAGCACTGTTCATGTCCCGATGCCTAGCCCAGTGGAACCATGTCTGTAAGCATTGTTCATACTGTGATGCCTAGCCCAGTGGGAACCATGACTGTAAGCACTGTTCATGTGCGTCAAGTCGTGCCAGAGCTCTTTTTTGCGTTCGTTCAAGTTTCTTTTTCTTCTTTATCGTCGTCGTCATCGTTGTCGTCGATCTAAATATCAGTTTAAATAAATTCATATGTGCATACCTGCCACCACGCCCTCCCAGACACACTCATTCTCTCTCTCTCTCTCTCTCTCTCTCTCTCTCTCTCTCTCTCTCTCTCACACACACACACACACACACACACACACACACACACACACACACACACACACACATTTCCCCATCACAGTGTAAAGTTACTTTTAGTGAATACACCTGAAATGGAACACACACACACAAACATACACACACACGCAAGCACGCACACACACACGCGCGCGCGCGCGCGCGCGCGCACACACACACACACACACACACACACACACACACAGATCCTGAAAAATTCGACACCTGATAGAAATGCCGGCTGCATGTCGCCAGGCGAATGACTAACATTACTTGACCCACATTACTTGACGTTGGAGCATAGGACCTCTCAGCTATGACACTGACAGCTGAATACGTGTCTTTTGGAGCGTAGGACCTCTCTGCTATGACACTGACAGCCTAGGTCTGTGTGAGCGGAGGCCTGCAAGATAACATTAGGGAACTTTCAGTAACGTTACACTATATCTGTCTTCTCGTTCTTATTCTTTTCCCTGTTCCTTTAACTGCGTGGAGCGCTGCACTGAAGAGCTGTGCACAACTCGAGCTCTGTGGGGCGAGTGTAGGTCACATTGCGGCTTGCACCGTTTTCTTGCGGATCAATTGATACGGTGACACAATGAAATCTCCAACTCCAACGCCGTGCGTTTTGGGCACCGCGGCACAAAATCTGACGATGACTCAAATGTAACATTTATTCATGGTTTGCTTTCAAAGTGTTAACCTAAAATCCAGTCACGAAAACTGAACATTGGCTTCTTGATCATGTTTACGTAATATCTGGGTCATTCATGTCCCACTCCTCCCCCTTTCGTCCCAAAGTATCTGACTACAGATACAGTATCTAGGAAGGAAAAGGGAAGGAAGGCGGAGACTGGAGAGTAAAGGACATGTTCCTAGTGCAGTGGCCCTGCCATGTTCTGATTACAAGTGCAGACTGCTGATGCGCTTTCTGTGGAGATGGAGACTACTGCGGTGGCCTTCTGACCACAACATTTGTTTGGCTGTGGTGGGTACAGACTAGTTGCGGAATCATTTCATCTGTGTATTCCTATCCCTCTAACTGAACAACTTCTAGCTATCAAACGGGACAGTTGTCGTCTTAAAATACTATTAAATGTCGTATTCTCTATGCATGTCAGATCTTTTTTTTTTTTTTTGTATTTTCTCAAACTACAGTGACCTCGAACTTCATGGGAAAGAATCTGTTGTAAAGGAGGTGGGTACAAAAGGCTAGATTCTGATGTGGTCAGTGCTGACCAGCATACAAAGTCCACTGGCGGGTAGTGATGACACTGAAGTACAATGGAGCGTACTGCAGGGTAGACTGACTGACGTGTCGTGGTGACTCATCAGTACATACATGTTATGGCGACTCATCAATACATATGTATATATGTGTTGGTATACACAACATTCTTCCGGTGGCTGCCCTACGCAAGGAAAATGGAAAGTTGGCATGCTCAAGTACTCCCGTCATGTACATATCCAAGAAGACTGAGGTAAGGTAAGGTAATGTCGCTTATAGCCCAGCCGACCACAAAGGGCCATATCAGGGCTGTCACCGCAGTAAACAGTCAGTGCATTGCAAACACAATAAAACGCAATGAGAGTGTCGGTGGAGAACAGTGGCTTTGTCCGGTCAGGTGTTGTGACAGCTGCTGACTCACCTGCCCAGCGTCCATAGCGTTTTGGGTCGACAGGGAAAACAGCGCCGTATGGCCCTGGCCGTCACACGCAGCAGCCGTGCGCTCAGTGTCAGCACCACATAGCCCACACTGACAGCCCCCACAACACACACATAGTCCGCGTACTTTCCAAAATAGCTCGCCATGCCTGCACACAGCACTGAAGAACTGGGTCACTGTCGGAATGTTTTGTGCTGGCTGCAGGCTGCACACCTATAATTCTTTTGCCAATGTCAAGCAAGTAAGAAGTCGAGTATATAAAAGCAGGCATAAGTAGAAGCTTTCAAAATAAATTACTCTGGCTGAACTCACCGTGCCATGCAAAAGCAGAATGGAGGATGCATACATCTGCAAGACTGAGAAGTATCCTGTCTAGCAAGCGGTTCAAGCAAATCTGCTAACTGACTAAAGAAGTTGCCATAGAGGTTGGAGCAAGCAGGTTGTAGCCTTATCAGGCCATGATCTTATGGAAGAACTCTCGATTCTCCGTGTGTGCACAATGGCCTTCAGGTAACAGCAGAAGCAGCTTAAAGAGTTCACACTGCATGCGGTCCAGGAGGAAGGAAAATGATCTTCATGAAGCTGACATGGACCAGCTTTCCACAAAACCCCAGAAGCTAAATGGCTGAGACGTCTGTCTCCAGACTCAGACTTGAGGGTCTGGAACATATGGGAGATGGATGTTCAAATCTGTTAGGGCAAAAAGGGTAAAGTGACAACAAACAGGAATTTAGGAGATTGTGGCGGGTCTCCGATGCTTCCCCTCGTTATTAAAGTATTATCATATGCAGGGATGCAGGGGGGTATAGACAAGAGTATTTACGCTTCCGCAACCGAAATGCGCTCTCACATAGCCACACGCACTCTGTCACTCACATCGGGCCCGCACAAAGGTGACGGGAAACCAATAACCATTTCATAGAAAATAATCAAATTTTATCTAACTTGACTCCCAGCCCCCACCCATCATTATACAACACACTCATCTGTATCATACAACAAATGTAAACATCATACAGATAACCTCATAATCGCATCCCCTGTTCTTCAGTTACTCTTACTTTAGCAGGAAAGAAAACAATCCAATATTCTGGTTGCACACTTGTTAACTTAACAACAAATGAATGAAACGTTCATAACTTGCGCGCATTCCTTTGTTGACCAGTCAGTTCTCTCATCACATTGTGCGACTACGATCGCTGAAGCTGCCACACTGTTGTGTCCTCCCGATTGGCCAAATCCCAGTTGGGGGACACTGGCAACGTAGCTTGAGTTGCACTCTCAGACTGAGTCTCCTGGACTCCACTGAACTTCACCCTCTCCATGAAAAGGGCTCCTGTCAGCCTCTCCCACAGCCCTTCTCTTGCTGCAAACACCCCACCATTGTCTGGCAGCTCCCTGCTTAGGCCCCAACAGGTTGACACGTCTTGCTGTCGACCGTCCCCACACACAGGAGACATGCTTCTTGTCATTGGCTCCGAGGTTACAGCAACCTCCCTGTCCCACGTCCCACCCAGGAAACAATTCTCTACCGTCGTTGGCTTGTAGGCGACAGCAAACCTCTGCTTCTCTCTGTATTTTCTTGAGCCCTCAGCAAGACAGGATGAGTTCACTTTCCCTTAAGTGAGTCGCACATTTCCTGGTTTTCCAAGCATCTTTTATCCATTCGCAAACACACAGAACCCATGTTAAACTGATTCAACCAATGGAATCACTGGCACACACACACATCACACGATTATACCAATCACTCCCCGAGTTATTTTTTATTCCACCAATGGAATCACTTGTCACCTACACATATACCACAGCTGCTAGCTCAAACACACATGTTCATTCCCCGAAGCTACCCATTTTACTAACAGCCTGGACTCCTCCACAAATCAGATGCTTCAAGTATTTACTATACTCTATAGACAACAAGGTGCAAATCACTCAATAGGCCGAAGCCTTCCATTCATCCCTCAGGACAAGAAGAACGACTGAATGGTCACTGTACCCTGCCTGCAGGTCGACTGTCACCAAACCGTGACGGTCATCTCCTCTCAGGCTTGCTGGAGAACCCAGTGAGGAGCAAGTGGAGGAGATGGACACTCTCCCTCACCCAGGACAGGCAGGTCGGCATGTATTTTGTTCTATCCCCCTGGTCGTGTGAACCCACTTCCCAGTAACTCTCCCTTCTTCAATACACGACTCGGGGTATTCCCCTCTAGTGATGCCTGAGTTCGCATACGTGAAGAACCCAAGGAAAGTGATCTCAACATCCCTTAATTTGCCTAAAGGACTTAAAGGACTCGATAACATTCGGCCGACTCGTCACACCCCCGTACCTAAGAGTGTTGTTCCAATCAACATTTTCTCGAGGGCGAATGTTCTCAATAAAGATAAAACAAAACTCAATTGCATGGGTCGATTTCCCTTTTGCTTCAAGACATCACTCCCATCTCTCTCACATGGCTAATGTACCCAATTAAAAGCAATACATCAATCAGGTAATACATTGAATCACCCTTTGTCGGTCATGAACGACCGTGCACAACATTTTACTCTAAACTGGCTCACATATAATCCAGAACTCTCTCTCTGTAGCGTTAGTTATCAGCATGTCCATACATATTAATTAAATCACCCCATTCATTCCTAATGATAACACAACCATGATTAACCCCATATTGAAATTCAGGGGCGTGGCCTACTCTGCTCATCAAGATTCAAATTCAGGTGTGTGGCCCAGCCTCTTAACATCAAAATCAAATTCAGGCGTGTGGCCACAATCCACTCGCACTCTCTCACACACAATATGCAAATCAACCACTTATCGTGACATCACAAAATAAGACATTTTCACACTTTACCAAGCTGTGAGCAAAACAACATTAGACAATGGATATCAACCAGAAAAATGAAAAACCATAACACGTGAGCACGTATTCAACCATAATGGGCAATGAGCAAAAGCAACGCATATATCATCAATCAAAAATGGAAAAAAAAGAAAAAAAAAAAACGCACATGAACATAGACTGGACCCACCCCCCACAATAGGCACGCAAATCAAAATACAATGCTCTGTGTGTGGCGCTGCACGAGTAGCGACGCTGTGATCGATTGTCTGCGATTTTGTGATCTTTTGGGGCTGTTGTGCTTTGTGTTTGGATGTGGAACTGTGCCCAATGATTATAAGTATTCAAGATGAAAAGTGTAAACCCAGCAAGTTTATATGCTTTAATGATTGTGATTTTTTTTTCTGTTGAATTTGTGTAACAGTGCAGTTTCGCATTTCCAACATGGCGGACATGTAAAACAATGCAGGCATGTTTTATACCCGCGACACACTTTTAACATTCAGACACTCTGCAGACACCAGCGCTCACCCATTTCATTTATTTCCACCAGCCATTTTATCAGCAAGTTTTAAGAAACAATCAAGTCAAGACAACCAGAAAGACAGCAAATCAAGCAAGAGGAAGAGAGGACAGAGAGGGGGAGTGAGAAACAGACTGAAGAAGAACGGTATTTACATCCCCCTCCCGTCAATCATTCTAGCCAATGTCCGAACGATCAGACCAGTTTCACAGAACAATAATTTTGATGAACTGCAAGCAAACGTACGTTATTTAAACGAATTCAGAAATGCGAATGTGCTGTGTTTTTTGAAACCTGACTGAGTGAAGAGATAGCAGGTGACATTTTAGCTTTGGACGGATTAGGAGTGCCACTGAGAATGGACAGAGACAAGTGCGTGACAGAGAAATCAAGGGTGGGGGGTGGGGGGGGGGGGGGGGTATGTATGTGAGCGAGAAGTGGTGTAACAGTGAGAACGTTAAAGTGCGTCGTCAAGTGTGTACGCGTGATGTTGAACTTTTAGCAGTGTCACTGCGACCGAAATACCTGCCACGCGAGTTAGGACAGCTCTTTATATGACTGTTGTTTACATGCTACCATCCACAAAATGCTGCACGTGCAGCCGCAGAAATCACGGACTCTGTTCGTGCTCTGCAGGCCATTTCACCTGACGCACCGTGCTATAGGTTGTGGGTGATGTCATCTGTAAAAGAGGAATTCTTTGTATTGGTAGATTGCGAGCGATGACATTAGTGACAAAGGTGTATTTTATGTATGAATACGTTTTCAGTGATGTCATCCATGATATAGGGATCTTTATACATTTGTGAGTCGTTAGTGAGTTATCAGTGATAGATGGGTATTCTATGTATTGTTGAATTGTGAGTTTTATCATCAGTGATACAGATGTATTGTATGTATTGGTAGGTTGTGCGTGAAGTCATCTGTGACGGAGGCGTTTTCAACTTACGGTGATTATGAGTGCTATCATCAGAGATAGACTTATTGTATGTACGTTGTCAGTTTGTAAATGACGTCATCAGAAGAAGAGATGTATTGTAGGTACTGGTAGATTGTCAGTGCTGTCACCAGAGGTAGAGCTGTATTGTTTGTACTGGTAGATTGTGCACAATGTCATGAGAGGTAGAGATGCATGTATTGGTAGATTGTGAGTGATACCATCAGAGGTAGAGATGAATTCCAGGTATTGGTGGATCGTGAGTAATGTCATCAGAAGTAGAGATGTATTGTGGGTATTGGTAGTATGTAATCAGAGTTAGAGATGTAGGTATTGGTCGATTGTAAGTGATGTCCTCAGAGGTAGAGATGTATTGTAGGCATTGGTAGATTGTGAGTGATGTCATGAGAGGTAGAGATGTCGGCATTGGTAGACTGTGAGTAATGTCATCAGAGGTAGAGATGTAGGTATTGGTAGATAGTAAGTGATGTCATCAGAAGTAGATATGTAGGTATTGGTAGATTGAGAGTGATGTCATCAGATGTAGAGAGGTATGTATCGGTAGGTTGTAAGTGATGTCATCACAGTTAGAGATGTAGGTATTGGTAGTAGATTGTAAGTGATGTCATCAGAAGTAGAGATGTAATGTAGGTACTGGCAGTTTGTGAGTGATATCATTAGAGAGATATAGATGTAGGTATTGGTAGATTGTAAGTGATGTCATCAGAAGTAGAGATCTAGGTACTGGTTGATTGTGAGTAATGTCATCAGAGGTAGAGATGTAGTTATTGATAGATTTTGCGTAATGTCATGAGAGGTAGAGATGCAGGTACTGGTAGATTGTGAGTGATGTCGTCAGAGGTAGAGATGTAAGTACAGGTAGATTTTAAGGGATGTCATGAGAGATAGAGATGTCGGTATTGGTAGATAGTGAGTAACCTCATCAAAGGTAGAGATGTAGGTATTGGTAGATTGTGAGTAATATCATCGGAGGAACAGATGTAGTTATTGGTAGATTTTGAGTAATGTCATCACAGGTAGAGATGTAGGTATTGGTAAATTTTGAGTAATGTCATCAAAGGTAGAGAGGTAGGTACTAGTAGATTGTGAGTAATGTCATCAGAGGTAGAGATGTAGGTATTGATAGATTGTAAGTGATGCCATCAGAAGTAGATATGTAGGTATTGGTAGATTGTGAGTTATGTCATTAGAGTTAGAGAAGTGTGTATTGGTAGGTTGTAAGTAATGTCATCACAGGTAGAGATTGGTAGATAGTAAGTGATGTCATCAGAAGTAGAGATGTAATGTAGGTACTGGTCGTTTGTGAGTGATGTCATGAGAGGTAGAGATGTAGGTACTTTTAGCTTGCGAGTCATATAATCAAAGATAGAGGTGCAGGTATTGGTACTTTGTAAGTGATGTCATCAAAGATAGAGATGTAGGTACTGGTACTTTGTAAGTGATGTCATCAAAGATAGAGATGTAGGTATTGGTACTTTGTAAGTGACATCATCAAAGATAGAGATGTAGGTATTGGTACTTTGTAAGTGACGTCATCAAAGACAGAGATGTAGGTATTGTACTTTGTAAGTGATGTCATCAAAGATAGAGATGTAGGTATTGGTACTTTGTAAGTGACGTCATCAAAGATAGAGATGTAGGTATTGGTACTTTGTAAGTGACGTCATCAGTGATAGGCTTTTCATGGACTGCTTTGATGAAATGAATGATTGGAAGCATGCATCAGGCATGACAACGCTTCCACTAATCTCAGAATGTTTTTTTTGGTAAAGTACTGCCACACCTTTTCTTTGTGAGTGCGATTGAATGTCGCTGCTAGGGATGCCTTGAAGCCTTCATTTTCTCTCATAAGAAGTCCGCCCCTTGCGTCTTTAAAAATGTTTTAAAGGTTTAGTTGAAGAGCCCTGTGCCTCTGTCTGAAGTCAAAATGTTTTCTCCCTTCATTTAAATGGCTGTCACCAAGGTCTCTTCCGTCTTGTTTTTAAGTAGAACGATCAACGCAAATTTACCGAGGATGTCGATGTGTGGCAACAAATACGTTAAACCATCATGTTCTTTAAGCTGTTCACATCAATCAGATCTGCTCGCTACTTGTGAACTATTCCTCCAGCAATGATGCAACACCAAGACAGTTTCATTCCATGCATCTTCATGCGATAACCATGTTTTGACAACGGAATGTTTAAGTTTAAAATTTTGTCATTTTTGTTATCAAAGCACCTGCTCCATAATAAGCCCCCTAGGGTGTTGAGTAGGGATAAAGACTGAGTCGTGTTGGAGGGTTTCCTTTGTCCACCACGGGTCCATTTTTTGTGATTTTTTTTTTTTCGTTTTCTCGATTAAGTCATGTTGGAGGGTGTCCTTTGTCACAACACTGGCCCATTTTTAATGAAACCTTTTTTTTTCGTTTTCTGGATTTACTGTTTTTACCGTATGGGTAAATACTTCCTTCAAGTCTGTTTCTTGTAGCAGCTGCAAACACTCAGGTTCACACGTTCTTGCTGGCTAAAGAGGTATAGGTAATATTTGACTAGGAATAAAATGCAAATGGTCAGGAAGTCAGTTCTGAGGGGTGTTCAACTGCACAAAGCTGTAGCAATTATTTCCATCTTTGGAGCTCGAAGTTGTGTGGCTTTCTGAGGATGATGTAGACCACGTCAATAAAGTTCCAGGTCAGGTACGGCTTTCGTTCAAAGTGCAAAGTGTTGCAGCAAGTCATCAGATTTCTCCCCCCCCCCCCCCCCTATTTTTTTTAACGTTTTTTGGATACTCTCCATCACATGTTTTATCAGCGTCTCCCCAACAACTCATGTTACATTGCTGATGACGTTGGAAGAAGAGTACTTTTTAACCTCACAGTACCCAACGGTTTTTCTTTAAACTGGCCGAAACGATTTCAGTACTTCTAAACAGTAATACTTATTGGTGCTAAGGTTATACTCCTAAAGGTTGGTGTTGTGTTGCAGGTCTGTTTGTATCTGTAAAAGGGATCTAAAAGGGACACTGGCCTCGAAAACATCAATGAGATCAAGGCAGCTATGCTTGACAGGAAGCAAGTGGAAGGAGTACGTCACAGAAACTCGATCGGTAGAGCGGCCTAACTGAACTGAACTGAACTGAACTTGTATCTGTAGAAAGGTTAGTGTCGTTTTGCAGGTCTGTTTGTATCTGTAGAAAGGTTGGTGTTCTTGTGCAGGTCTGTATCTGTAGAAAGGTTGTTGTTCTACTGCAGGTCTGTTTGTATCTGTAAAAAAGGTTGGTGTTCTACTGCAGGTCTGTTTGTATCTGTAGAAGGGTGGTATCTTTTAGGAGATCGTAGTAAAGGTTGTTCTGCACAGTTCTTAGCTGCTGACAATGCTTGGGTTATTGAACAGCAGAGCTGACCACTCAGACTGTTCCATATCTTTTGATCTCCCTTGCGTCCTTGAATGGATCCTCAAGCATAGGCTCAAAGATTGTCCCCTACACTTTACACTGTTTGCAAAA
>JADBJO010029862.1:0-18554 GCA_016801955.1 Conus betulinus | reverse complement strand
CACATCTACACACGCAAAGCACCACAACGAACGCACACACACACACACACACACACACAAACAAACACAGCACACCACACACACACACACACACCCACCATAAACGCGCGCGCTGCGCGCGCGTCCTTACACCCAAGGCGACAAAAGGAGCTAGATATTAATCCACACTTTCAAGTAAAGGAGGACATCTTCGTCTGCACAACCTGATAATCTGATTATGCAAGCACAATCACATAAAACAGTGTGCACGTGACACCAAAATCAGAGGAAGAATCTTTAATGCAAAGGGAAAAGTGTGTGTATTTAGGGCTCTGGCTATCTCAATAGTTTTTTAGGACTCTGGCTATCTTCAATAGGTTGTTAGATGTTTAGGTTGCAATTTTCAGCGATCAAGGTCTCCATAACATATCATTGTCACTTTCTGAAACAGGATGAGGTATTACCTTTATGCAGCAGTGAAATCAGATCAGATATAGATATGAAGGAGCCTACCTGTATGCATAAAGGATGAAAAGCTGTTCCGACTGAGAGAGGTAGGACCTTAAACTGTATGCAGACAGATTAATCTGTTTCAAACTATAGAATGAAGGGCCTTAACTGTGTGCAGACAGATGAAATCTGTTTCAAACTGTCTCTATTACCAGAGGAAGCCACGGGATCAAGTATCAACTGACAGCACAGACTTTGTGTTTGCCAGGTGAGATCCCCAATCTGTTGTATTACTCACAAGACTTTTCTTCATTTGCTCCATTGCACTACTTAACTTTTGTTGTTTTCCATGGGAGTCGCCATGTCACTTTTTCAAGACGCTTGACTGGATTTGTTTTGTTTGCTTCATTGATGTATTTGTGTCTGTCTGTGTGTGATCCATTAGAATGGATTGCCTTGATTGATTGGATTGTTTCATTGATTGTTTGTTTTTTTTTTTTGTTGGTCTGGTTGTGATACTATTAGAATAGATTGATTCGTGTAATTATTTCAGCTTCCATCTTTCTGGAGAGAGGAGAGAGGAGAGAGAGAGAGAGAGAGATTCGGTGACGGCATTGGTGGGAAACATCTGCAATGGCGCAAGGAGGTACTCTAGCGCTTCACTATTTTTTGTTTTCATCTGCTTTAATAGAAAGCACTGTCCGTGTGAAGGGGAGGAAGGGGGGGGGGGGGGGGGGGGAAGGGGGGGTAGGGGATCTGTTATAAGGTCTGCTTTTTAAAAATGGACACCCACTGAACAGCAGAATTAGGAGACTACACAGCCCAGGCGCAGTGCCAGCTCCAGGCGGAGTGATAGTTTAGCCACCTTAAGTGAAGAATTTCGTGTCGAACCTTGTTTATAACACGAGGCTAACATTTTTCTTTTTTCTTTCTTTTTTTTTTCTATCTTTCGTTCTTTTTCTTTCTTTTTGTGTTAGTTTTCTTGACTCCATATCCTATGGTAGAATACAAACATTACATTAAACACACGTGTTGACAGTGCCACCAACACTATCTAAAGTAATGACATCTATAAACTTTTCCGAAAATTTATATCGAACAACACTCGAGTCAACATTCCAAAACTCAGGCGCGCATTGGTATAAGGCTGCTCATTAGATCTAGATTTCCATGTGGTCAGTAAATATTTTGACTTCCGGAACATTAAAAAGTCTGGGCTGCAAATTCTTCAAGTTGGCTCAGGCTTTAGTGTCATACAAATGCGGTGGAACTGGCCCAGATTGGGAAGAATTTTATTCTTAGTCAAAACTAGAGTCAACAAAATTCATTAATTCATTCTTTCTTTTTTTGTTTTTAAAATGCCGTTGAACAGTTTGTAAAAGCAGAAATACTATGACGATCTGACCAAATAAATTCGAAAAGTTCAAGCAACAACAACACAACAACAACAACACCAACACAGCACAACAGCCAACAGCGACGATACCGAAAACGATGTTAAGAAGAAGAAGAAGAAGAAGAAGAAGCAAGAGGAAGAAGAAGAAGAAGAGATGATGATGATGATGATGATGATGATGATGATGATGATGTATGGATGCATGAAACAAAACACGACGCGTTTCGACCTCTTAAGTCTTCTTTAGGCAAGATACAAAACCTCAGGACAAGCGAAAATGAACGAGCCATCACTTATCTTCGTTCAAATCATCAGATTTCCCACCTGCAGTGTCGCTCTCATTTTGCCGCTAGACATACTGACAAGAAACAGGTTGATTTATAATATCCTCACTGACCATTAGATCTGCAAGAAACAGGTTTGTTATACAATCTCACTGATGATATATCTGACCATAAACAGGTTTGTTTATCAACTCACTGACATTAGATCTGACAAGAAACAGGTTTGTTATCACGATCTCACTGACAATTAGAAAACTGACAAGAAACAGCGTTTGTTTATCAATCTACTAACTGACAATCATAATCTGCAGTCAGCCTACACAGCCATGTGCCCGACTCTATGTCTCACAGCTCCAATTGACACAGTCATTCTGGTGTAGCATGACACAGCTAGTCTGAAAGTACGGGTTTGAACGATTAGGAACCGCTGGTAAGGTTATATAACAAAGAGAGTGAGAGAAGTGGGACCGGGAGTGAGGGACGTCTGAGGAAGAAGAATTTATGGAGACGAAGAGGTAGAGATAGAGCCGAGTGAGTTGCCGTGACCCGCGTTATGAGAGTGGTGGTACCGGAGGGTGCGGAGACGAGGAGAGATGAGGAAGAGGAGGAGGAGCATGAGCAGAGAGAGGAGAGAGTTGGAGATTCCCTGTCACGGAGAGCGCCCCAGAAACATAGAAATGCTATATTTGTTTTGGCTCAATCATTTAAGGCCTGCCTGACGCAATCGGTAGTCATCAATGCTGACCTGTTCTCTATTTGGCAGGTTGCTCAGGAGGCTGACAGCCATTACGATGCGAGACGCTGTGGATGAGGGAGGGCGTGGAGTGTAGGGTCGGGTAGGACGAAGCTAGCCGTTAGCCCCCCCCCCCACACCCCCAACCAGGTGGTGTCCAGCGGACCCTACACCTGAGTAAGGCACTACAAGCACACCAGTTGAAGTCAGGATTTGGCTGACGCATGAGGGAAATAGCATGCCCCCACTGTGCGCCCTCTATGGCCCCCACGCGCTCTAGTTTCCCTCCGTTAGTATTGATATAGTCTGACTTGTTTTACTTGAAAAAACAAACAAACAATTCCTTCGTCTGTATACTTATTATTATGAAGACTTCCTCTATGCCTATCCTCATCTAGACCCCCCTACCTAGAGACCTCTCATGTGTCACTTAACAATCCACAGGAACTCTTAGCTCCACAACGGCGCTGCCTATCTGGGTACAAATGGAAGGTAAGGAGGGAGCAGCTGAAGACACAGCTTAATTATAAAGTGTCAGACGGATCTCTTTCCTCACAACCTAACTTAACAACAAGATGTGAAATTCGAAGTCAAATGCATGTCAATGACAATGACTGTCTCCAATAATGCTACCTGAAAGGTGGGACTCCAAGAAACATTTTGTCATCCCTTGCTGCCACAATAAAAATATAGCTGAAAAGGTTAAGCAACAGCACACCATAGATTTCCATCTGGTCGGCCCGGCACGAGGAGCATAGTGCTGAAACACTCAGAGATAAAAAAAAAAAAAAAGGTTAATAAAACACAAAGCCCAAGGAGACGAGAGACATGGAGGGAAATAGAAGGTTTATGGGAGACTCCATGAGTGGAGAAAGAGAGAGAGACCGCTGCGTCATATTCACGAGAGCCAATAAAAAAACCATTGCCAAACGGGGGGGGTCGGGGGGGGTGATCTGGGGGGGTGAACCAGGGGGATTTATCAGCATGGTGTGGGGGTGGGGGGGGGGTGGGGGGCCATGGAGCCCAGATGAGGGGGAGGGAGAGGGTGAAGAGCGGTATAAAACATAGGGAGCGTGTAATAGACTAAGGGAAGGGGGCGGGGGGGGGGGGGGGGGGATGATCGGGGTTTGATATGTTGGGGCGTGTGGTGGGGTGGGGTGGGGGGGGGGAGTGGGGGGGGGGTGCTGGTGGGGGTGTTGATATAGAGAGGAAAGCGCGTGCCCCCCCCCCCCGCCGCATGCCCCCCCCCCGCGAGTGTGGGGGCCTGGTGTGGTGATAGAAGAGAGAAAGCGCGTGTGCATGTGTGACCTGCGGTGTGTGTGTTTGTGTGCGTGTTGTGCGTGCGGTGCTCTGCGTGCCGTTCGCTCGGCTGAGGAGTGCGTGCGTGTGCGTGCAGTTCGGCGGTGCATGCGTGCGTGTGTGTGTGTGTGCTGTGTGTGTTGTGTGTGTGTGTGTGTGTGGTTGATGTGTACGCATAGTTTAAATTCCTCAACGCCTGGGAGGTAATGTCCATGAAGAGCAAGGACACTGAGACAACAAAATAAACTGGTCTTTGTCGCTGTGTTAATTTTGTATATCGATGAGCAGCGCACACACAAACCGATGCCAAACACCAAAGTCAAACTCAACCATCACTTGCAAGTATTCTCCGTTCAGTTGCCAAAGCAGCCCAATTCCCCCCCCCCACGAATCTCCATAGAAAATCTAAAAATTAAGAAAACGAAAGTGTTCTGTTGATTTACGAGTTTTTGTCCGTGGCCGGCCATGTGTGACCCCATACAGACAGCCAGAACAGTGTTCGTCTGGTGGGTCGTAAAACTAATGTCAGAAGAAGCGGAGGATTACCCTGGTCTACTGTTATATCAGTTTCTCCACCCTGAATCAGGATCTCTGCCTCCCTTCACCAGATATTTAATGGTGCGCCCTGGAAGCTGGACTAAAGTGTCGTTTTCATTGGAGGTTTTTCGACATAAAAACCTTTCTATTAAAAGCCACCCCATAAGCCAACATAAACCAGAAATCAATGTCAAGAATAAATCAAGTTGCATATAAATCAAACTGCGAGCGCTGCGGTTATAAGTGATGTCGGCTCATTTCCTTTGTCTGATATACAGGGCTTTCTCTTGAATGGCAGGCTGGGTATTCTCTCTCTCTATCTCTCTCTCTCTCTACTCCCTCTCTTAAATACACAAGCGCGCAGCGCGCGCGCCCGCTTGCGCGCGCGCGCGCGCTCTCTGCACACACACACACACACATACTCACTAACACACACACACACACACACACAACACCCACACACACGCAAACATAGTAGTATATATATATATATATATATCTATATATATATATATATATACTAAATATATATATAACCTATACCTATAATAAGCATATATATAATACTATAAGAACAAAGAAAACACCTGCCCACTTTTAGAAGCTAATAGGCGTTCGTCAGGTTCAATACTGTAAATTAATTCGGCTTCTTCAGTATCTCTCCTCATTCACGTCACTTCATTAGAACACGCAAGGGTTTGATGTGTGTGTCTGTGGGTGCGTGAAATTAGTGTGTGTGTAGTTCTAGCAGTTCGTCAATGTTCAAAAAAGACGTCAGCTCTCTCTCTCTCTCTCTCTGGTTAATCTCTCTTCTACTCTCTCGCTCTATCTAAAATACGTATGTTTAAAAGGTGTGTTCGGGTGATGTTGTGTGTGTGTGTGGTGAAGTGTGTGCCGTGCGTATGCGCGCGCAGTGCGCGTGAAAACGACAAAAGGCGGATGTGTGTGTGTATGTGTGTGTGGTGTGTGTTGTTTGATGTGTGGTGTGTGTTTGTGTGTGTGTGTTGTGTGTGTGTGTGTGTGTGTCTGTGTGTGTTTGTGTGTGTGGGTGTTAGTGTGTATTTGGAGAGAGGACTTTAATGTCAAGTATTCATGTATAAGTGTATTAGCCGGGCGAAAAAGAAGAAAAACCTTAAACGGAAAAACCGAAAAAAAAGTACGTATGTGTGTGTGTGTGTGTGTGTGGTGTGTGTGTGTGTGTGTGTGTGTGTGTGTGTGTGTGCGTGCGTGAGTGAGTGCGTGCGTGCGTGTGTGGTGAGTGTGTGTGTGTGTGTGTGTGTGTGTGTGTGGTGTGTGTGTGTGTGTGTGTGTGTGTGTGTGTGTGGCAAAGAGAGAGGACTGTGTAAGGGACAAGAGGGGAAGGTTGGGATCGATTGTGATATAGGTAGACATTTACTTATCCTAGTTGTTTATCTAGCCTTTAGTGTCTGTTGATCGGGGGAATTAAGGTATGTTAAACGAAAAGAGAACAGAACCGGATCGGGGGGGGGGGGGGGGGGGGGGGGGGGGGGAGGGGGAGGGGGGGGGGAGGGGCTAGCATTAGCTGGCCCTCTAGTCTACCCATTGAAAGACAACACATTCATGAATATTTTTTTTTCCAAATTTGACTGTGTTGGTTTGTTAATTTTACTGTCCTACATATTATTGGCTCTTTCCTTCCTATTGCGTAAAAACGTCATCTCACTTTTGGCACATGAGCAGGTCTAGACCCCAGTGCAAAAAAAAAAAAAGCAGACGATCGATTTTGCTCAGTGCTAGGACGCGATGTCGCGACACATCACGGCCGAACATTACGCCCCCAAAAAGTTCCACATCAAAAGTGGACTGATCAAAAGCAAGTTATTGTGACTGAATTATCAGGTTGTTATCAACTTCAAGCGCTGCAGCGGTTAAGGCAGGGGTAATGGAAACTGCAACTGGCTGCGACTACTGAGAACGAGATATTTCAGAATGTCGCGCTTCACCCGGAACAGGGTGACTCACGTGGGCCAAAGACGATACTTGCTGCTCCAATCATGAATTTGTTGAAAGCTTGTTTGGGGGGGGGGGGGGGGGGGGGGGGGGGGAGGGAGGGGGGGGGGGGGGGAACGTTTCAGTGAGGAGCAGTTGGACTGAAGATAAATAGCATTTCCCCCAGAAAAGCATAAGATTAGTTGTGTTTTGTTAGTTTCCTGTCGAACACTGACTTCATCCATGTCAATTCATTGCATTCTTGTTAGGATCTCACATTCCAGTCATACTGACAGACCCGACCGCCGGCACAGTGTCAGCGCAGGGTGAGACAGATGCATCTGTGACTGACAAGCCTACTGCAGCTGGAGACTCCATTCTTCAGAACCTCATGAGACCATTATATATATATATATATATATATATATATTATATATATATATATATTTTTTTTTTTTTTTTTGGGGGGGGGGGGGGAGGGGGGGTGCAAAGGGGGAAGGGGGATAAAATCGTTCAAGTATCTAATGTGTTTTAAAGCCCACTGCAGCTGGAGATTCTCATCTTCAGAACCTGGTGGGACCATCATTTTCTTGGGGAGGGGTGGGGGGATGTGGGGGCAATGAAATCGTTCATTTATCTAATCTGTTTTCTTCGTTTCCATTTGAACACTGACCCCATCCATGTGTTAGTTAATTGCATTTTGTCTAAACGATCTGAAATTCCAGTCATACTGACAGAGTGGACCACCAACACAGTGTCAGTGCAGGGTGAGACAGGTGACTGTGACTGACCAGCCTGCTGCAGCTGGACACTGCCATCTTCAGAACCTGGTGAGACCATATCTGTTGTTTTCATTCGTGTGTTCTGCGCAGAACGAAATTCAGCAATTCCTGTTCCACTCATGTGATGCCCTGGAACATGGACTGGTACAATGGTATTTCACTTTAAAGAACTCTAAAAGCTACAGTCGGCACTGTGATTTTCAGTATGGTGCAAGGGGGGTTACCTGATACGCTGCAACAGTTTGTAAGCAGTGATTTTTTATTAGATTTGTGAAATGCTAACATCAAAAGATAAAGAGCAACTATTCGCAGATTCATTTCTTTGCCAAATGCATCCCTTGGGTGCATAAACTGAAATATACTGAAATCTCTGATAATGCTAAGGGGATGCTTGGTTTCAAGTACATCATGTTTGTTTTGAATAGATCTTGAGGGTGATCGAAAGGGGAACAACAGTAACATGGCACCACAGGAAGAAGTAGGAAGCTCTTTGACACAGCAAGAAGAACCAGGAAGCTCGAACGACTTCCCTGATGAATTCAAAGGTTTTGTATTGATTGCACTGATGTACATATTATATAGCGCACTGTATCCGGACACTTAGTGTTTCTGGGGTCGATTAAAACTTGGTAGATATGACCCTTGGTAGATTATGTCTGCAGAAGTAGGGTGAACATATTCGTTGCTATTCATGTCAAAGTTATGCTCGAAGTAGCCTAACACGTGGTTCGGTATTAGCGCTAGAAAGCGTTGTTAATCGTACTGAAGAGTTAGGACACATCCATAACCGTCTCACAAACACCGCTGAGTGTGTTTTTATTCTTCAACATGGTTCACAAGGCTATTCTAGCATTAATAATACCGAACCCCGTCTTAGGCTACTTTGGGCCTAACTTCCACGTGAATTACCGCCCTATGTCTTATTACTTTGTGTGGTTTTTGTCTCTGTTCAGAAACCAAGCTCAGCGCACTTCATGGCACAAGACCTGACATTGGAAAGTTTGTGAACGGGAAGTCTTCACTGGAGGGTGAGGATCTGTACTGTCTCATCACAGAGCATTGGACCCCACCAGAAGAGACTGCCAGTCTCCTTTCACGAAATCAGCACATCAGGCAAGACGATGTCAAGGCAAGTGGTTGAAAACATACCCTTGGCTGGCGTATTCTCCTTCCGAAAATGGCTTGTACTGTAGGCACTGCGCGTTTTTTGCTGGGTCAGAAGGCACTTCACTTGGGACAGTTGGTGACTTCTCCATTCAGCAATTGGAAGAAAGAAAGAAAGTTCAAAGAACATTCTGCATGAAGGTACCATCAAGATGCAATGAAAAAAATAGCGTTTTCTGCAAACAATGAGAAAACCAGAAACAGGAGTGGACAAAATGCTGAGTGGACAGTCTGCTGAACGCGTCACATTCAATCGCAACGTCATCACAAGTAACAATGAGACCGTTTTGCTGTGTGGGCGCCAGGGATTTGCGTTGTGAGGAACAAGAGATGATGTCGTCTTAAGGAGGACGAAAACAGAAGCAATTTCAACGCCCTACTCCAGTTCCGGATAGACGCAGGAGACCAGGTGCTCAGAGAGCACCTGACATCATGTGATCAAGGTGCCACGTACGAGTCAAAAGACACAACCCAGACCGGATCATAAACATCATTGAAGTACAAATAAGAGCTGGTCTTCTTGAAGAAATTAAGGAAGCGAAATTCTTCAGTGTCTTTGCTGACGAAGTAACCGACGTCAGCAAGTGGGGACAGTTGTCTATTGTACTACGATTCGTGGATTCCAGTGACAACATCGGAGAAGAATCCTTGAGTTTTGTTGTGCATGCCGCAATATCACTGGAGAGACCCTGGCCAACAATACCCTCATGTGTCAGCCGGAATGGGGTCTGGATGTAAAGATTCTAGGAGGCCAAGGCTATGACGGTGTGGCTAACATGACCGGTAAATTTGAGAGAGTACAAGCACGTATACGCCAAGCAAATGAAAAAGCATTATACGTGCATTGTGCCAGCCGTTGTCCAAACCTCTGCGTACTGAAAGCCTGCAGCATTCCGCAAATAATGACTATGTTCAGTGGTTTGAAGAAGGGCCTCCCTCCTCTCTTCTTCTTGTCATCACCAAAGCGGCAACGAAAGTTTGAAGAGGTGATTCACAACGCCATGCCCAAGAACAGAGGACTAAAAACTGGTTGACCTCTGCAGAACCAGGTGGGTCGAGCGGCTTACGGCACTGGACACATTCGCCGACTTGTATCACCCAGCATGCAATTGCCTCGGGCAGATGGCGGGGGAGGGGACAGACATATGGAATGCCGACACTGTGGCGCGCGCTGCTGGACTGCTACACACTCTGAAAAGCAGCAGCTTCATCATCTCATTTGTGACCGCCGAAACGACCTGTCCTACATAAAAGGACCAACGGTGCAGCTGCAGAAGAAGTCATATGGCATCGCATCAGCCTACCACGAGATCGCAGAGGTGACCTTGTGTGTAGAAGGGCTGCCGAAAACTGCTGCTGTAACATTTCATGTCTGGTACTTACAAGCGTCTGATCTTGCCACAGGTGCTGGTGTGACCATGGATGCTCCACGACAATGCCAACACCAAACGCTGCGTGATAGCCTGCCAGCAGACGCGCCAGAAGAGTTTTACAGGAGGTCAGTAGGAATTCCCTTTTGCACTTTCTTCTGTCGCAGTTACAGTCCCGCTTCAGCCACGCCCACTTTCAGCCTCTTCATGATAAGATGAAGTCCTTCAAGCTTCCGTTGACTTTGTCAAGTGTTTTTAATCCCAGTTATGAGAACGGTTGGAGCCTGGCAATGTTGGCTGTTACTCTTATTAAATCTCATCCACTTGGAAGATATTTTTAACTCTTCCACCGACCCACCCCTCCTCACTGCCTCCCTCCCCCCTAACAGTTTGTTTGTTTTTGTTTGTTGTTTGTTTGTTTGTTTTTTTTTTTTAAAACCAATTCGCGAATTTTTGAAATGTTAAAATCTTATTCTAGGCATATTCCATTTCAGTATGGTTCAGCGTCTAATTTGCACGTAGAGCAAGGCTTTTTCACCCCCCCCCCCCCCCCCCCCCATCCCCCCCCCCCCCCCTTCTCCCCTTCCCCCTTCCCCATCCATATACACCCATAAGCTGTTCGACTCTAACGAGTAATATGTCAGCCAGTTCCATACTTTAATGATCCTTGACTACCATGTATTGGATAATGATCCTTGACTACCATGTATTGGATATACATGTAGTCACACAGATTTGTGTTTTTCTGAATACCGGTATATATGGGCTCTTAGTGTGTGTGTGTGTGTGTGTGTGTGTGTGTGTGTGTGTGTGTGTGTGTATAAATATCTCGTCTATAGGCTTATTGCTTTGATGTTTGGACGAACGAACGAATGAACGAAGTTTAATGCTCTTAGGCTGTAAAGCCCATTAAGCAAATCGGCGGGATGTACATCAACAAAACGCGACTCAATTTCGATTTTATTAACATGGAAACCACAGCAATATCCTTTTTTTTTTTTTCACTTTACGTGACGAAATCATGAACGAGAAAATGTGTCACTGGTATTCACTGTCAGTTCTGTAGACGACGGTCACCCCAGGTAAAACTGGATCAGTCCGTGGACAGCGTGCAGCCGCCATAGAGCACATGCTTGGGTCTCTGCATGCTTCGTGTTGCCGATGCGTCTTCCTTTCCAAATGCAGGACAATTTAAGACTTTCCTCTTATGACATGTGTCTTTCTTCCTGGTTGTTAAAACCAGAAAAAGCGATCGTCTTCCGAACACGGATCGCAGGAATATTCTTGAACGACGTCGTCTGATTCACACAGCAGCACACTTACATCATCCGTTTGATGGAACACATCCTTCCGAAATACTTTTGTCTATATATAGCTTGCTCCAGACTTGTGTCGATGTCCGACAGGTGGATTTCTGGGCCCCTGCTGTTACACTCCGACAGATCGGAATGCAAACACCGAAGCGTATCCTGAATGGGCGTGGATGTGTATGTGCGTGCGCGCGTATGTGTGCGTGTATGCGTGTGTTTATGAGAGTGAATGCATGTGTGTACGAGTGCTCGAGTGTGTGTGTGTGTGTGTGTGTGTGTGTGTGTGTGTGTGTGCGTGTGTGTGTGTGTGTGTGTGTGTGTGTGTGTGTGCGCGCGCGCGCGTGTGTGTGTGTGGATGTGTATCGTGTCTGTGTGTGAGGGTGTAAGTTTGTGTGTGTAGCGTGAGGGTATGAGTGTGTTGTGCGTGCGCACGCTTGTGTGTGCGCTTGTGTGTGTATGTGTATGTGTGCGCGCGCGTATTTTTGTGTGTTAATTATACTTTGAATCTGCTTTGAATGAAAAAACGTTGGTATTCTGTTCATAATGTTTTCTTAAATGTCAGTACAACTTTGAGTTAATCTGACAATAAATTAGTTCAGTCAGTCAGTGTGTGTGTGTGTGTGTGTGTGTGTGTGTGTGTGTGTGTGTGTGTGTGAGAGAGAGAGAGAGAGAGAGAGAGAGAGAGAGAGAGAGAGAGAGAGAGAGAGAGAGGATTTAGTCATGAAATAGGTTAATTGCAGACAATCTCGAGAAGTGATAGTTTCTCTCTCTGTATTTACAGGCTTTGTAGCTCCACCCAACCTCCTCCTAAAACAGATTTGCTGTCTACGATATTTAGGCGTCATAAACTTTTTCGGCTCATGTGTGCAAAGAACAAAATAACTGTAATTTGCTTTGTCCTGTGGACATGTTATCACAACAATCTAAAATAAATTTCAGATTCCTGTGATTGTAGAATGGACAAATCACATGTTTGATATCCGAAGTAAGGGTTTGCTTATTCGAATTTTTCGCATGATCTCTGCTCCCACCCCCAGCCCCATATTCCCCCTTCCCCTCTTGTCACCAACGCTGTCCTCTAACCCTTCCACCAAATGCACACCTATGCACAGCTATGCAGAGAGAGAGAGAGAGAGAGAGAGAGAGAGAGAGAGAGAGAGAGACGTTTATTTGTTCTCTGCCAACTGCAGGGTAAAAAAGGAAGGTGTGACATAGGCCACGTGTTCCATAGTGAACAGTCCGGTAGTTACCCTCACGGCTGAGAACGAGAAGGATCCTGACAATCATTGGGGACGTTGTCCAAATCCAAAGTGACTTAATTTAATTGCATTTCCCTCGTTTTCTGAATGCTTGGAAGCTGCTTCACGTGTGAAATCATCTCACTACATTCTTTAATCTGCTGAACGGCATGTCTTGACACCTGTCATCGTTAGCCAATGGGCGGCCCACGATTCGTGCAAACACGTGACGATGGCCGCCATGACACACAGACAGCGACTGAAAGCTGGTCAGCACTAGAGCCACTAAACCTGCAGCACACAAGGCCTATGAAAGTTAGAAAGAAATAGGGACAGAAAACCAGCACTGAAGCAGGTGAATTACACTCACAATCAATGTTGTCTACCAGACAACCAGTCAGTGGTGCAGTGCAACAACGCCAACCTGTGACATTTCGCCATGGCTATGTAAACTTGTAACATGCCATAAATGAAACTGCGAACGAAATGAAATATGCACAAATGACCGTTTTGACTGACATACATCATGGCCAAGATTCCATCAAGTGCAAGCCTTTGCAGAGGTAAGTTTGTTGTTTTGTTCATCTGTTTTTAAGACAGGACGATTTCCTCTCTCCTACCTTGGATGGTTATGGTAGGGTTTTGAAAGTGGGCCGCAAAATTGTGCAGGTATTTTAAGAAAAAAAAAAAAAAAAAATCAGGCATATTCGACGGAGAGAAAAAAAGGCAGTTGAGACACCCCAACACACTCGTTCTCTGCCTCCACCCCCCCCCCTCTCTCTCTCTCTCTCTCTCTCTCTCTCTCTCTCTTCTCTTCTCTCTCTCTCGTGTCACATTTAGTGTTGCTGATGGAACAAATCGAGAGGGATTTCCATTCACACCTCCTTTACTGTTTTCGTATCTAGTGGAAAAACAAACAAAACAAAAACACTTCAACAGTTCATACTAGGAAAGATTTCCTTTTGTGTGGCTCCAGTGCAAGATCTTTCTGTCAAATATTAGCCCATTTCTTTCAGTTCTCTCTCTCTCTCTCTCTCTCTCTCTCTCTCTCTCTCTCTCTCTCTCTCTCTGTCCATGTGTGTTTTTTCTGAACCAGATTCAATTTTACGAGAGAAACTCCCCATAAGACAAAAGTGATATCTCCCCATATCAAAGATTTCAGAGATATAGTCTTAAAGATTTGCTTTTGTATCCCCATCCCAACCCATCCCCCATCCCCTATCACCACCTCCCACTCTCAAACACCGAGGACAGGTGTAAAATTTTGATGGAAAGAAGCTCTTGTACAGGAAAAATACAAAAAAGTAATCTTGCTGAATTGTCTTCCACCAGAGGCAGTGTCATTTTTATGACAAGAAGCTGTTCCACAGGAAGGTAGGACAGGTCATCTTGCTAAACGGTCCTCCACATGAAGCAGCCTCATGGCTCATGTGGAATGTTTAGATCCTGGAAACGCCACTTATCTCCTCCCCCAGCTCTCTCCCCTCCCTGCCTCCTTTCTCTCCTTTTCCAAGTCATTCCTACCCCATGCCATCATCCACAGCTCCATCTCCCTTGTTGTTCCCCTTTCCTTCTTTCCCCGGTCTACACACACACACACACACACACACACACTCGGTCTCTCTCTCTCTCTCTCTCTCTCTCTCTCTCTCTCTCTCTCCACCAATCATCCACTTTGAATGCAGTTGTTCATATGGGTTCATTAACCCCACACCATCCACCATCTCACCCTTCTCCTCCAATACCGTTTGTTTGCTTTTTTGTGTGCTAATCTCAAGTGTAAGGATGTTGTACTTTTGAGATTCTCTCGCTTTCAAACGTGAGTTCTCTATGTCATATATCCATACGATTTCACTGTATTTTGTACACATGTTTGGTGAAAATACGTTGAATGCCGATTGGGATGGGGGGGGGGGGGGGGGGGGGGGGGGGGGGGGGGGGGGGTTGGGGAAAAAAAAAAAAAATGTCGAGACGAAGCCGTAGTTAAACTTGCGGTGTGTAGCCATTGTGTTGGGACGTCATGACCAAAGATAGACAACTCTCGCGAGCTTGCGCGCGCGAACTGGCATCAAGGCCAGAACGACGCTGGGACACTAGTACTAGAGACCACAGACTCTGAAATATCGCGGAACAAAGTGAAGTGAGAGCCTGTACCAGAGTGTTGGTAAATCAGTTTGCATATATATAGTCTGTGTTGGAGAAATCCTTTTACGGTTGGCACGGCAAGAACTTACAGTTCTACTACAGACTGACTGCGTGAACGTTTTTGATGAATGAATGCAAGGTGAGGAGCACTCAGAGTGTGTATGAAATAGTAAAAAGGCGTTGTGATTTGCCTGGAATTGTCAGACCTTGGTTTTACTTAGGAAGGTTCAGTACACACACCGGAACTTTAACTGCCACTACCTAGGTGTTGGCCGCCTTTTTCCATGCTACTGACTGACAGAGTAGTACAGATCTAGTGAAAGAGTGGACCAGTACCTGATGCAATTGAAGGGCTTGGGAAGAATCCTGACGAAACCCCAGTAAGGTAGGGTGTGAAAGTGCAAGTGCTTAAGTATATAAACGAACTTCTTCAAAGTGTAGGAAAAACATTTTAAATGTAAAACACAAGTTGGCATCTTTTAGTTTTGAGCACTTTCTGAATCTTTGACGAAAGATCTTCCTTCAAATGGAATGTATTTAATTTAGTGAGGTTTGAACATAGGGACTCTAGACTTTTGTTTGCACGGGTACTTCATTAAGTAATCCCCAACATTTGATGGAAGAAAGTACTGTCTGTCCATGCCGTCTGTCTATCCTGATCCTGAATTCTCTCTCCTCTCTCTCTCTCTCTCTCTCTCTCTCTGCAGCATTAAATAAAAGTGTGAAAGATTTCTGTGCACTCCCTTTGATCTCTTCCCTTGAAACAACAACAAAACCCCCCCCCCCCCCCCCCAAAAAAAAAAAAAAAAAAGAAGGAAGATTTTCCTTTGGGGGTTTATATGCAAATCCTTTCTATTGAACAATGCTTCACTTCTTATGTGATTGCATACTTTTTAGTATTTTCTTCTGTTCTGTTTATTATATTGTGATGACAAATTGACAAGTATTTATTTTACAACCAACTTTTCTTTTTCACAGAGAGGAGCTGGAAATTTCTTTTGTACACCACTTTCCATAAAAAAAAATTGTTTTCATCAAATGACAAGGATCATTTGGTTTCATTAATGAAAGGAAATTAAAAAAAAAAAAAAAAAAAACTAACAATAACGCTGTTCTTGCATGACATGGGATCATACCATGCCATTAAATTTCAAGAAATCATGTTGACAGGAAGCTCTTATCTAAGGGGAATACAAAAGAAAAATCTGTCTGCCCCCAGGCCCCCTTCTACCTCCTCCCATGTCATCAACCAGTTATCACCTCACACACACACACACACACACACACACACACACACACACACACACACACACACACACACACACACTCCTCCTTGCACCTACTCTGTCTACACAGCCTTCTCTCCCCTTCTTCCTATCTTATCTCCATTGAATGCAGGTGATTGTTGCCATAAACAGGTGAATATTGAATGCGAAGAATCATGTACAAGCTGGCTCAGTCGATCGGATGGGCAGGAATTACAGGTAGGATGAGTCTTTCATTGAAAGTATGAAGTAATAATCCACCCCTTCCTCCTTTGTCTGCCATTTGCTTATTAAAAATGGTGAACTGTTTGTTTTATACAGTTTATGAGAGAAGACCAGTTTAACAGTTTGAGTTTATTTCCTGAGAAAATGTTCCTTTCTTACCATGCTTTCACTATCAATCCCACCCCACCCTACCCCTTCTCTTGTACAGGCACTTCTTTCTGTCATATATGAAGACATATTTAGCTGAAGACAATAACTACACTCAGTATCAGATAAGGAAACACAGTGCCTTTGGTTTTCAGTATATCAGCTTCAGTGTATTGGTGAACAGCTCTTGTGTCTGGGGGTGCTGAGGGGGGGGGGGGGGGGGGGGGGGAGGGGGGGGGGGGGACAAAAGGAAACTTTTCCATTTTTTGACTTGTGTAAGCCTACACAATTTACAGAGAGAGGAGGGCGAGGAGAGGGTCAAAGACAGGAATGATACCACATGTGGCAGAGTGGTTTGAAATTTGAATACAGTTTGGGGTGCATCTAGCTGAGCAAGATAGTCTGTCGATTTTTGACTAAATATCTTACCAAGTATGGGGAGGTAGAAATGGTAGGAGAGAAGAGAGGAGTGGGAGTGTGGGGATTGTCCTTCAAATGAGGCTATAAACAGAGATTCTGTGTAAGAATGCACACACATCGTGTTTTCACACATGTAAAATCCCATCATCAACTTTTGGAAGAGAGGGCACACTTGGCCATTGGTATGGGTAACACATATTCTGTGTGGAAAGGCTGAAGACATGAATGAAAAAGGGATTGACTACACAGCCTGCAAGACTGGGGAAATGACAATGTAGTGCCAGCAGGCAGCTCTTCATTGGATCTGCCCGGATAGGCAGCTGCTAGTATAAAGGAAAGTGAGGATTGCAAAGTGTTTAGAGCTTAGCCTCAAATGGTGGATAGGCACTATGTACTAGTAATGATGATGATAATAATAATAATAATGTACTATGTAGTCTATGTAGTCTTAACAGTACTCTCTGCCAATTAATGACTTTTATCCCACCTTCACTTATGTGTTCATCAGATTGGTAATGAAGACATTGTCTGTATATAGGGAAAAAATCATCTTCTACCCTCCTTCTCTGTATTGTCTGTCTCTTAGAGCAGGCTTTGATGCCTAAAATCTGGATCCTTTACACTGTTTCTCTCTCCTTTTTCTCTGTGTGTGCATGTGTGTGCGTATGCGTGTGTGTGTGTGTGTGTGTGTGTGTGTGTGTGTGTGTGTGTGTGTGTAAACGCATGTGTGTGCATGTGTGTGTCTGTGCTCTCCCAGTCTTTTTCATCATTTAGTTATTATATCACTATTCATTTGTTTCTTTTTTCAGGAGAAAAATATAACACCCCTGCTCTGTCTTGGTCTTTCCATGCTTCTTGATCGATCTGATCGATGATTGATTGATCAATTGATTGATGGATTGATCAGTTGAAAAACAAACTGACAAACCTACCCACTAGTACATTTATCCAGTGATAAACAAGCCAAGTAACTAGCCAAAGGGACAACCACATAACCATCTCAAACTATTCAGTATTTGTCACTTTCTTGTTGCAGACCCCTTCCCATCATCCTGCCATAACTGCTGCTCATCTGATGACCAGATTTTTGTTTAAATGACAAATTTGGAGAGGGGCAAGTCCAACAGATATCCTCTACCTTCCCCAACTTTCTCATTCCGTGCCTTTTTTTCAAATGAAACAGTTGCATTGTCTCAATATGATAGGGTTCACTGCTGAATAAACTGACCCACTGGCTCTCTGACCCGACTCTGTAACTTATTAACTTGTCTCTTTCATTGTGTAATCAAAACAGGAACCAGATCTGAGAGACAGCATGTCCAGATCCTCAGCGAGCGCCCATCTAGCAGCCCATTGTTCTCAGAGGCACGTGGAAGTGAACCTTTGCCATGAGATGAGCAACAAGCACATACCTGTGACCAGGCAGCAGTTTCTACATCATTGATGTTAAGCTCTTTGGCCAACTCTGTCCTGATGTCCCAGTCCTGGTGGTCGAGGAAAAGGTGAATGACCAGTTCTGCTGGGGATGAAAGGTCTGTGTCCTGGCTGAAAAGCAGCCAGAATGTTGCAACCTATCTTCAGGCCACCATCTGAGAGGGTCACCGGGAAAACACCCCACCTGAGAAATGGCTTGGGTGGCTCACCGTTGCTGCATCCCTGCCCTCTGTATGGCTCCAACAGACAATGGACCCCACATATGGGACATTGGAACATGTCCTCCCCAGAGCTCTTCGCCCTGGTGTTGTGGAGCTGATCCATAATGGAATGGGACACCTGCACATGAGCAGGTGTATGCTGTTTTGCCAGGAGCAGGTGGCCGAGAGAGGGTTGTCAACCAAAGAGACCCCTCCTGACCACCGA
>JADBJO010029861.1:15000-18554 GCA_016801955.1 Conus betulinus | reverse complement strand
AGGCGTTACTCTTTCTGAGGGCCGAAGGGGGAGGGAGCTCCTGTCCCACGCAACCTAGGGCCCTCGTTCCGGGTTGGAGAGAACCGGCGAGGTCGCTCTCCCCACCGTCGTCACCGATGGCACGCCACCATCTACGGACCGTCAAGACGCCGACCGCGCAGAGACCCAACGTGTCCGTCGGAGTGTACCGCGGCAGCCGTTCGAACTCACACTGGGACTCGGCGGCCAAGCGGTAAGCGTAGAGCTGCAGGATTTCGGAGTGGCGTGATCGATTCCATTATCACACGCAGCACTGCCTTTACCCGCGGCAACCGGCTCAGACCTCGCCCGCCAACAAAAGAAAAAAAACCAAACATACGTTGTTTTCTTTTTCACGAGCGCACCCCCACACCAACACTCGCAAGACGTAAAATGCACCCGAGGAGATGCGTCGTGGTGTACGAACATGCGCACGCGGAGCTACGCGTCGACCGGGCGAGCAAGCCGGGCGGACCCGGCCGGCGATTTGGTCAGCTCCGCCGCCCGTTCTCCCACACCTTAAGCAAGCTGATTCACTAACTGCACAGCCTGCTGGAAGCTCACCTGACCCGCCGCATGTTGTACATACCCCTTCTGACCTAATCGTTTCATGCAGCTCGTTCTTTAAAGTTGGCGTCGTGCCACACAGCATGTCTTGCATGCCGCCTCGCCTTGATGCTATCGTCGGTAGGAATGACTTGCTGGCGCCTTGTGGACGTTCGTTCACGTTGCGCTGGTAAGGTCCACGGTGATAGGTCCTTCCCTGACCCCCTGTACCCCCCCCCCCCCCCGTAATGCCCCCCTAGTTCCCAGGTCCCCCCCAACCCCCCCCCCCACTACTCTCCTTGCCCCGCACTGCCCCCCTCCTCCCATACCACGCCCCTCCCCCTCCCTTCCGCGTCCCCCTCCCCCTCCCCCCCCACAACCCCCCCCCCCCCCAATGGGGTTTTCCTTGGGGGAGGGGTGGGGTGTTTTCCTCATCTTACTCTCTCGATTGTTGTTTATACCAATATCTCTTCTTCGTTATTCTCTATACCAGTTGTTATTTATTTATTTATTTATTTATTTATTTATTTATTTATTTATTATTTACATATATGATTCTTTATCGTTATAATTCCTTATGGCGTTCTTCTCACATGTCTGATTGGCTATTTTTAATACAAGTACATTCTCGGAAATAATCGTTTGTTCGCTAGTCGTTATTAGTGAGTTGTCCAGTTTGTTATTAATTGTATTGTTCTATTATTTATGCTTATTGATTGCTTCTATTTATGTTGTTACCTGACTCTTATTGTTATTAAATTGCTAGTGTGATGGCCTGCTTGTTGCTGTCCCTACTGCGGTATTTCATTATTATAACTTTATTGTGTTATTTACTATCTTGTATGGTCATTGTGCTAGTGCTTGTGATATTGTGCACCCTTCGCTATAGGGATTATCATTTGTTTCTATTCATTAATATCTATTTGCCATTATTACTGTTCTATTGTTGTCTCTGTGTTGTTTTTGTTTGTCTTCTTCTTGTTGTGGGGTGTGGGGTGGGTGGGTTGGTGCTGCATCCATTCGGCCTCCGGTCTTCCCCCTCCCCCCAAGCAACATCTTCAGGCAGCCTTAAGTGAGTGCCAGACAGACAACAGCACGTCTATATACCAGGGCTCATCACCATCATTTCTAGTCTTTACTCCTTTGGCCCGAGAGACAACACAGCTGGTGCAAACCAGGTCCTCATCATCCTTTCTATCATTTTCTCTTCTTCTTCTTCTTCTTCATCTTGCCATGATGAGGACCATGAACATATGCACATACACATGTCGATCTCTTTCGCATGGCAGGCTTCCTGCATCTTCAGCCTTAAGTGAGCGGCCCGAGAGACAACCAGCTGGTGCAACCAGGTCCTCATCATCCTTTCTATTCATTTTCTCTTCTTCTTCTTCTTTTCTTCATCTTGCCATGATGAGGACCATGACATATGCGCATACACATGTCGATCTCTTGGATGGCAGGCAGGCTTCCTGCATCTTCAGCCTTAAGTGAGTCGGGCCCAGACAACACAGCTGTGGCAAACCAGGTCCTCATCATCCTTCTATTCATTTTCTCTTCTTTTTCTCTCAGGACGAATCTGCGCATAACATGTCATGATGAGGACCCATGACATATGCGCATTATACAATGTCGATCTCTTGGCATAGATATACCTCAAGGCTGTTCCTGCTGCATCTTCAGCCTTAAGGTCAGTGGGAAGCCCAGTGTGTGTGTGTGTGGTGTTGTTGTGTGCGCGCGCATCTGATCATCATGTGTGTGTCCTTCTCTTTCTTTTTCCGCATCTTCAGCCTTAAGGTAGTGTGGTTTTCTCTCTCTCTACCTGACAAACTGTCTAGCAGACTTAAGGTAGGTTGGGGGGGGGGGGGGGGGGGTGTTTTGATGTCTCCTTCTCTCTCGGCTTCAGTTCAGCTCGCCTTCAGCCTTAAGTCAGCGGTGCAGGTGTCTGAATTTTGAGCTTGGGTCTCTCTCTCTCTCTCTCTCTCTCTCTATCTCTCTCTTGCATCTTCAGCCTTGAGGTAGTCAGGACGAAAGGGGGGTGGGGGGGGTTTGTACTATCTGTGCTCTCGGCATCTTCAGCTCGCTTCATATTATCAGCGTGCAACCAAGGCTGCATTTTGAGCCTTTCTCTCTGCTCTCTCTATCTCTCTTAAGTCAGTGGGATTCAGCCTTAAGGTAGTGTGTGGGTGTGTGTGTGTTGTGTGTTGTGGTGTGTGTGCAGGTCGCCGTCTTCAGCTCTCTCTCAGCCTTAGCCTTCAACGTGCACAAGTCTGCTTTTGGAGCCTTGGCTCTCTCAGCCTTAAGGCACTACGGTTTCTTCTCTCTCTCTCTCTCTCTTTCATCTTCAGCCTTAAGGTCCGCCTTACGGGGGGGGGGGGGAGTGTGCTCTCAGTGTGTCGGCATCTTCACTCGCCTGCGTGCGTCAGCGGCACAAGTCTGCATTTTGGAGCCGTGCTGCTCGCTCTCTCTCTCTCTCTCGCTTCTCTCATCTCTCTCTCTCAAGGTCAGTTGGGGGGGGGGGGGGGGCAGCCTTAAGGCTCTCGGGCTCTCGGCTTCTTCAGCTCGCCTTGTGCTGAACAAGTCTTGTCTCTTCGCATCTTTCAGCCTTAGGTAGTACGGGTCTCTCTCCTCTCTCTCTCTCTCTCTAGCATCTCTCAGCCTCGCAACTTCGCCACTAGCTTAGGATCGAGTGGGGCAAGTGGTGTGTGTAATCTCTGCTGTGCTCTCGGCATCTTCAGCTCGCCTTGAGCCGTCAGCGTGCAAGTGTCATTTCACTCTCTTGGCTCTCTCTCTCTCTCTCTCTCTCTCTCTCTCTCTCTCTCTCTGCATCTTCAGCCTTAAGGTTAGGTAGGACGGTTTGTTCTCTCTGCGCTCTCGGGATCTTCAGCCTTAAGGTCGTCGTCTTGCTTAGGAGAGTGTGCCAGTGGGTGTGTGTAATATGTGCGTGCTTGCACAAGTCTGCATTTTTGATGCCGTGCTGCCCGACTCTCCCC
>JADBJO010029860.1:17500-18555 GCA_016801955.1 Conus betulinus | reverse complement strand
ATATTTGTTTTAAGAATGCTATTAAAGTTTCTTTGAAGTGGATTGGGCCTGCCATGACCTAAATATAATCTTACTCTGTCTGTCTGTCTCTCTCTCTCTCACTCTCTCCCCCCCCCTCTCCGTCTGTCACTAGTGTCTGTCTGTCTGTGTCTGTCTCCCTCTCTCTATCTCTCTCTCTCTTTCTCTCTCCCTTTCTCTCTCTCTCTCCCTCCCTCTCTCTCTCCCTCCCCTCTCTCTCTCTCCTCCCCCTCTCTCTCCCACCCTCTCTCCTCCCCTCCTCCTCATCTCTGTGTATCTCTCTCTGTCCCCCTCTCTTGAAATGGTTACATAAACACACTGTCAAGATGTTGTATTCATGATGTACTTTATTCATTTGGAAGACCTTTGATCTGCATTTCAATGTAGGCATGATTGTTTACAAATTGTCACTTGTCAAATGGTATTATGATCATTCTGCTGAACTGTTTCACCTTGAATTTACTGTGTACAAATATTATGTTACAAGTTTAAGTGCTGACTTGTTCAGCCTCATTTAAATCATCCATAACCTAATTCAGTAATTGTGCTAATGTTATGCTCAACTGTGTCAGCTGAAGTATTACAAGTACATGACCCCCCCCCCCCCCCCTCTCTCTCTCTCTCCCCCTCTCTGTCTCTCTCTTCTCTCTCTCCCCTCCCTCTGTCTGTCTGTCTGTCTGTCCCTCTGTCTCTCTCTCTCTCTCTCTCTCTCTCTTTGTTTGACTCTTCCTTCTTTCCCTGAGTTATATGTATGAACACATGTGCATGATTATGTATAAAGGTTGTAATTGATATATATTCATTGTCATTCAAAAGGATATTTGATCATTTCACTGTTTGATCTATTTCAGGAGGATCTAAATATAATCGCTTCTCTCTCTCTCTCTCTCTCTCTCTCTCTCTCTCTCTCTCTCTCTCTCTCTCCTCTCTCTCTCTCTCTCTCTCTCTCTCTCTCCTGAAATAGTTATGTAAACACACATTCAAGGTTATGCATACAATTTGTACTTAATTTATCTGGAAGACTTTTGATCTACACC
>JADBJO010029860.1:0-15000 GCA_016801955.1 Conus betulinus | reverse complement strand
ACACACACACACACACAGAAGATCTTATGAATTCACACTGTACCAATGTAAAATACTTATAAATATGATAAAAGTATGCTTGTTGAACTGGGAGTTCTGTTTTGGTTTCCTTTAGTATTATTCTTTCCCCAAAACAATGAAGTTGATTCTGGTTTTTGTTTTGCTTGCTTTTTCCCTCTGCACATGTTTTTCAGAGGAAACAACAAAAAAGATGAACTTTAGAAATACGTTCGGCTGATTTACAAACATATGCCCCCCCCCCCCCTGACCCCCACCCTTTACACACACGAGCACGCCCACACACGCGCGTGCCTACACACGCGCGCACACACACGCATAGCACACAGGCGCATGCGCACACGTGTTGCAGCGAAACATATGGGCAAGAATGCTGCTGCTTGGGAAAAGCCGGTCATGTATGCTGACCTGGGATGTTGTGCGCTTGTTAAATCTTATGTGTACACAGAATGATTTTTTTTTTTTTTTTTTTTGACGTACGCCTAACTTTATTATTACTTTTTATGATTTTTTTTTTCTAAGTATGAAAGGCGAATGCGAGAAATGTCTGCTTTGACAAAAGCGCACAGTTTTTATTACATTTTGTGCTTGTTTTGATGGAAACTGTTTGCAAATGGATATCCATGGAAGAAAAGATGATGATAAGGTGTGGAATGTTATTTTTCATTGGCGTTATGGTGTCTGTAGCCTTCAACGCTGATATGTCACTTATTAACGCGAATCCTGGTGGTTTTTTTTTTTTTTTTTTTTTTTTTTTTTTTTTTTTTTAATCCTGGAATCCTGGAATGCCTGTGTCCAACAACCACTCTAAAAATGTTTTGTTTATTCTTTTTTCATTTTTGGTCCTTTGTACATTAAGTCACATTCGCTTGAACTTATTCATATCATCTTTGAAAAAAACACACGAAGCAATGGAAAGGAGCATTAGACAAAAGAGAAATAAGCAAGCAAAATGATAATGGGTAGCATAAAAATATCCTCTCTTAACTGCCAGGGTCTTGGAAACTTTGGAAAAAAAGAGAGATGTGTTACATCACTTACGACAAAAACAATATTCTATATATTTCATACAAGATACACATTTTACAAAAAAACTTAGAACGCCAGATACGAGCTGAATGGGGATTTGAATGTGTATTTTCTTCAAATAACAGTAGGTCAAGAGGAGTGGGAATTTTATTTAACAATAACTTTGACTTTAAAATAGAAAAAACAGTTAAGGACACGAAAGGAAATTATATTATTTTAGTTATAAATACGTTTGGGAAGCAAATAACATTAGTTAATATTTATGGGCCAAACAGGGATGACCCAACGTTTTTTTCAGAACATCAAAAATCAAATTGAGGAAGCAGGTAGCCCGAATATTGTTATTGCTGGTGACTGGAATTTAGTACTACTCAATCCTGCCTTAGATTATGATAATTATAAAAATATTAACAATGTTAAAGCTAGGGAGAAAGTGATTGAAATTATATCTGAGTTAGAATTAATAGATGTTTGGCGAGAATTTAACCCAGAGGTCCTTAGATACACATGGCAAAGAGCCAAATCCACGTCAACAAAGCCGCCTTGACTATTTCTTAGTTTCGGAAACATTAATTACATCAGTGAGTAACGCTGATATTCATTTTGGTTATCGCAGTGACCATTCGCTCATTACAATGGAAGTTACCTTTAAAGTTGAGGAAAAAAATAAAAAAATCTTTGGAAATTCAACTCGTCACTGTTAAAAGATTACATATACGTTCAATCAATAAATAACCTAATAGAAGAAGTTAAGTGTCAGTATGCAGCTCTTCCATATATGAGAGAAAATTTAAAACAAATACCTAACGATCAGATTCAATTTGTAGTATCAGATCAGCTATTCTTGGACACCTTACTAATGGAAATCAGGGCTAAAAAACAATTTCGTACAGCATACACAAAAAAACAAAGACCTTAAAAAAACAGAACAAAAACTTAGAACAAGAAATACAAACCCTTGAGAGCAATTCGCATCCAAACCAAACTGAAAGAATAACTTTAAAGGAGAAGAGGCTCAGCTGGTAGAGATCAGAAAAACAAAAATGGAAGGGATAATGTTAAGATCAAAGGTTAGGTGGGCACTACAAGGGGAAAAAAATTAATAAATACTTTTGTAATCTTGAAAAAAGACATTTTATTAGCAAACAGATGTTAAAACTAACAACAGCAGATGGCCGTGTATTGACGGAAACAACCGATTTGCTAGACGAGACCAAATCCTTTTTTCATGATCTGTATAAAGAACGGAAATTGCAGGATACCGATATAGGCAAGTTTACAAAAACATTACCAAAATTAAGCAAAATTGAATCTGATAACCTGGAAGGTCTCATAACAAAAGAAGAAGCAACAGAAGCATTGAAAAATATGCAAAATGACAAAAGCCCAGGCACGGATGGATTTACAGTTAATTTCTTTAAATTTTTTTGGAAACAGCTGGGAGATTTTGTAATCCGTTCTCTAAATGAAGGCTTTTATAAAGGAGAAAAATGTCAGTAACTCAAAGAGAAGGTATCATAATATGCTTACCCAAGGGAGACAAACCCAAGGAATATATAAAAAAAAAACTGGAGACCAATATCACTGTTAAATGTTACTTATAAAATAGGATCAACCTGCATAGCTAACAGAATTAAAACAGTCCTACCTAAACTAATTCACGAAGATCAGACAGGGTTCATATCAGGGAGGTATATTGGGGATAATTTAAGACTATGTATGACATGATGCATTACTTAGAAAACAAAAATCTACCTGGGTTACTGGTCTCAGTCGACTTTGAGAAGGCTTTCGACTCCATAAACTGGGTCTATTTGGAAAAAGTTATCAGCTACTATGGCTTTGGAAAGGATATGATTAAATGGATATGCACGTTTTACAAAAATATTAAAGCTCATGTAATCGTTAATGGAAAGATATCTCAGAGTTTTCCCATTAGGAGAGGATGTCGCCAAGGTGATCCCATATCCCCGTATCTCTTTGTATTATGTGTTGAATTACTAGCGAGCAAAATAAGAGAAGATGATGACGAAATTAAGGGAATAAAAATATCTGACACAGAATTTAAAATAAGCCAGTTTGCAGATGACACGTCGTTTATATTAGAAGGGGATAAAAGGTCATATGAAAAAACTGTTCAACTCAATAGAAGAATTTGAAGGCATTTCTGGTCTTAAATTAAATTTTGAAAAAAAAAAAAAACTGTAACGTATGGCTAGGGCAAAAGAAAGGCTCACAAACTGTACATTTGGCTGAAAAGCATATGATATGGAACCCTATAAAATTCAAACTTCTAGGAATTTGGTTGACAACTGATCTATCAAAACTAACAGAAATAAATATGTCAGATAAGTTCACAGAAGTTCAAAATTTGTTTAAAATTTGGTCAAAACGTATGTGTACTCCTCTTGGTAAGGTTGCAGTATTAAAATCTCTTATTTTGTCTAAACTTGTATACCTGTGGATGTTACTCCCAAACCCCCCCCTGAGAGTGACATAAAGCATCTGCAAAAATGTGTGTTTTGAATTTGTATGGGACAAAAAAACCTGACAAAATTAAACGAAAGTATGCAATTTATAATGTTGAAAAACGGAGGTATAGGTTTGCCAGACATTCATGCCTTTATGCAAGCTCTAAAACTGTCATGGATTAGAAAATTTATTATTAAAAACTCAAAGTGGAAGACAGTTTTAGTAACGCTCTGTCCAGAAGTAAACAATCTAAATTATTTTGGGTCAAAGAAGTATTTACAGAGTAGGTGTAACCAGTTTTGGAAGGATGTATTTAAATCTTATGACACGTTGAACATACAAACAGATTTAGAGAATACTGAGGAGATTGCAGCAGCAGAACCTATCTTTTATAACGATAAATTCAAAATTGATAAAACTCATTTTTATTTCAAGTTATGGTTTGACAAAGATATAATTCATGTGGGAGATATGATGGATGAAAATGGCACCTTTTTAAGTTACAAAAGTTTTTCAAGAAAGTTAGGAGTGCAGGTGAATTACCTCCATTATTTAGGCTGCGTCCAGGCTATAACAGAATACGCTAGAAAAAGAAACATAACATTTGAAAACAGTGTCAAGAATGATAAAAGCAAAGTTTTGAAAATATAACAGGTGTTGTCAAAGGATCAAAAATTTACTACAATTTGCTCTGGATAAAATAGATGTACTCAATATAGAGTCCTTTGCAAAATGGGAAATAAAGTTACAAACAGCGCGATAGAATGGGAAACTGTATTAAAACATGTCCGAAAAATCAAAGAAATAAAATTTAGATGGTTTCAACTGAAACTTTGCCATAGAGTTTTAGTATCAAATATACTTCTAAAAGGAATGGGTCTCACAGACAGCGACAAATGCAGCTTTTGCAAAAATGAAAGAGACACAATTCATCATTATTTGTGGTATTGTCCAATAACACAAGAATTCTGGAAGGAATTGGAAAGATATTTGAAAACAGAAATGTGAACATTGTTTCAGATTGTCACTGAATGTCGAGCTGATCTTGTTCGGAACTGACGAAAAAAAAAAAAAACGGACCAAATTTTTGATCTTATTTTACTATGGGCAAAGTTTTTCGTCTATAAAAGTAGAATTATTAATGCAATACCAAGACTGTCTGAATTTATATGCGAACTTAAACATAGATACCAAATAGAAAAGCATGCATATAATGGAAATGCGTTATCATGATTTCATTAAAAACTGGTTACCATATAGCACACTGTGCGCAGATTAGGATACTACAGTGCTTCGCAGTAAAAAATTAATTGTAAATACTTCTAATATTATCATTCTTATTAGCGTGTTTTTTTCTGTCACAGTAGCTAACAAAACTGTACACATTATTATACAAAAAGCATTCTAATGCTCCTGCAGTTGAGCGTGGATCAAATATATTTTGGATTTGTGGAAGCGGTATGTGACCTTTCCTTCCTTTTATTCCTCTTTATTCCTCATTCTTTACCCCCCCCCCCCCCCCCCCCCCCCCCCCCCCACCTATTTCCAACCGCTTTTTTCCCCCCCCCCCCCCCCCCCTCCCCGTCAACTCCTCCAGCTATAGACAACACTTATTGCTTTATGTCAAGAGTTGTTGGTTTCTCTCTCTCTCTCTCTCTCTCTCTCTTTTTTTTTTTTTTGATGTTATTTTGTTTATTTTTTTATTATATTTAAAATTTTTTTTTTTAATTTTTTATTATTATTATTATTTTTTTTTTACTTTAATTTCTGTTTGTTTATTTGTTTGCTTGTTGTTGTTCTATTTTCTACTCAGCATCAAATACCCTGCAGTTTCATGGAAATTTCCTTTTGTTATTCTCTGTAATGAATGACTGCTATATCAAATAGAATTGGACAATGTGGTGTATGGAATTACTAAAGAATGATATTATAGTCGTTACTTACTGGTGCACGTGAATACATTGAATGGTATATTAAATTGTTCATGTGAAAGGATTCAAAAAGGAAAAGAGAACCTTCGTTGGACTCAGTTACCTGAAGTTTGTTCAGTAAACGTAAAAAAAAAGACCAAGCTCATGACAGTTCACTTGAAGAGAAGGAGTCTTTTGCTTGTTCAGCTGGTATACCTGTAAGGTGCTGTGTTGATGCTATTGCCAGGCTGGTTTGAATGCGTGTGGACGATGTGGTCGTAGCTCTTTAGGGGATAACTACTATGTGAAAGTGACCTCAGAAGTTGTAGGAGTTTTCGAATTGCCCGTTTACTCTGTACTATTTTTGTTTGTGCAATTTTGCCCCCCCTCCCCCCCCCCCCCCCCCCCCCTTCACCCTCCCTTGTGGGAGGGGGGGATGATGTGACTCATCAAAAAAATTTTCGTTTTTTTTCGAGCAGTTTTTACGGAGGATAAGGCTTTTTCTCTGAATTTCCATTGACCTGAAGGGGCAACGACGGAAACCATTCTTTCTCTGGCTGAGCATTTACCACAAGACTTTTTTCACAGAGAGAAAAGAAAATGCACATCACTGTCCACATGAATGATAGACGGAAGTGTTCTTGTTGGGGCATTCTGATGGATTTGACGGCCACAGATTCAGTACATTTGTTACAATTGTTTGTAATTCAATTACTATGACCCATTTCTTGCCATCTCAGCAAATCCAATTATCAGCCACTGAGTACAGGATTTTCTTTGGCTATTGCTAATTCTGTAAGGCTGTTGATAAGATTTGCAAAGCATGGAGCTCGTTGACAATCTCATTACACTGTCAAAACAACGATTGCTTGGAAAGAAGAGATCTGGCATGACTTTTAGAGAGAGAAACTCGTGGAACCGCATAGCGAAGTGGGCAGAGAGCCGACCATAGACCCTGTACAACCACTGTTCCTCTTCTGCCAGAAAGGAAAGAAAGAACGTGAACGATGAGAGAACGATACCCGTGATGCCAAATGTCCTTTCAAGACGATGTAGAAGGATAATATGACTCGTTCGTCAAAGACCGCTGACAAGTCCAGGAGTGAGAGAACAGAACGTTGACCCCTATCTGCCGCACATCGTCCGTTGTCTCTACAGAGGGCTCTGACATCTGTGGCCTGAGTGATATGCAGGCTGCAATAGACTATGGAGGCTGTTTGAATGAGATGAAACTTTCTGTATACAATTCTTTTGACAGCTTTAGAAGAGGACGCTTTTGAAACGAGTCGATAGTTTATCAGGTCGTTTGGATTGTAGGACGAGTTTTCTAAAGTTGTCTAACTGAACCACAGTTGATGACGGATTGGAACGTTTCACAACATAAGGGCTTATTGATGATGGCTGTTTTATCTATGGGAAAGTTGCAGACAATGTAGGCGTATTGATGTTAGCCGTTATTTATGGAAAAGTTCCAGTCAATGAGGACTTATTGATGATCGCCGTTATATATGTGACATGGTATCAAACCATGTAATGAACATGTCGGCAGCAATGCATCAAGATCACTACTCTGTAAACGGGATATCTCATACCAGTATTGCTGATATGAATCTCTCTCTCTCTCTCTCTCTCTCTCTCTCTCTCTCTCTCTCTCTCTCTCTCTCTCTCCCCCCCCCCCCCCCCCTCCTTTATCAGGATTCTTTCCATGGGGACAGAACTCTGTATCACTCAAACTGGAACAGACACATAGATATTACTGTAGTTATTACAAAGAAGATTCTAATTTTTCATGATGAGAGAAAAGGAGTGCCTGTCCCCATTTTCAGGGCGACAGTTAGGGAACGTACCTATAGCCCTTGATAAAGAGAAGATAGGGAGTAACACGACATGAAAAAAGAATGGGTTGCTTTCACATTTGTCTCGTCGAACACAAAAGAAGAATTCTGCGTGCAAGCAATTCCACTCGCGACACAACTCATCTGTCAACCCAAATAAGCAGAGTGTAAGTGACAAAGAAAAGACCAGATCCAATACATTCTTCTGTCACGAATGACTTTACAAGTTTATTTGTTTGATTTTTTTCTTAAATAGGAGAGTGAGAGAGAGAAAAAAAAGTCGAAGAAAGGAAGACACGCACACAGACGTAAAACTGTGGACTATCGTTATTCCGTTCTGTAAGCGCAAGAACTCAGTCCTGATAGAAGAGCTAAAGAGGAGGAGAGAAACGGAAGACGGAGATGGAATGGGTGGGCATTTTGGAGTTTTCGCAGCTTTTTTTTTCCCCTTCTCCTTCTCCTCTCTCCCTCCCTCCCCCCCCCCCCCCCCTCCCCTCTCTCTCTCTCTCTCTCTCTCTCTCTCTCTCTCTCTCTCTCTCTCTCTCTCGCGCGGTGTGTGCGCGCGTGTACACACACACGCGCGCGCGCGCGTGTGTGTGTGTGCGCACACACACACACACACACACACACACACACACACACACACACACACACACACACACATACACACACACACATACTTGCACGTACAACCTACGGACAGATCAGTCTGTATATTCTCTCTTTATCTGTGCACTGAGCTTTAAACAACTTAAGACTTCCCATCATCCACACCCCGTACTGAAACATCCCTTTCCCGCCCTCCTTGCCCCCCCCCCCCCCCCCCCACCCCACCCCCCCCCCCACCCCCGCCCCCATCACACACACCCCACCCCCACCCCCGCCATCCCACCCCACCCACCCTTCCTTCTGAGCCCCTGATGCAGAATTTTGCGCGGTTACGTGTTGCTAAGCAGGTATCTCTATTACGTACAACATCAGAACAATGGACAAACTACACCCATCAAGCGTGAACACCTGGCACGCTGATTGATGTGCTCGCATCTCAGAAGTAAAGGTGCGTTTACACTTAGTTGCCAGCCCAGGTGTTTGATGTCTGTAAACCATGTGACTCACATCAAAGGCCCACCGTTTGCCACGTTTACCCCTCAGCAGGCATGCACTGCCATGAGACGTTGATATCCCTTGTTGGAGAGAATGAAGACTGGATTCTGGTTTCGGTGCCTTTTGAAAGTCTGTCTGGGTTTAATTCGCTGTCACTTTTGAATGTTTCAGATTTAGTCTTCTTGCTAGTATCAGTCATGTACAAAAAGTAATAAAACGATATAGGATATTGATTGATGACACTTTATTTGGAACGTTTTTACTCTGCTTTCTATTGTATCGTCTAGTGTCTACAGAATTGTTTATCAATGCCACAAAAAACTTATGAACAATCAAAGTAACAAAATATGCAAATGGCCAAAGCAAAACAACGAAATCGCTCATATGTATCAAAACTGTTTCTTCCCACATCATTCTATTTTTTTTTATTTGTGACAACAACAACAACGACAACAGTAACAACAACTATCAATCTGATTATTAACATAATATTATCATAATTATTATTATCATTACCATTACTATTATCATTATTACTGTTATCGTTGTCGTTGTTGTTGTTATGATTATTAGTTTTGTTATTATTATTATTATTATTCGTCTTCAGCTCCGATATCAGTTCATCGTTTTGACCTTGACTACTTCTCAGTTGGTGATATAATCTTGAAACAGTCTGGTGGAAAATTCAAAAAACATGTTGGCGTCTGAGAGAAATGCTCCAAGTAAGCGATACCAGTCCAGTTCGGTTGAACTCAGAGCTCAGTCACATTTATTCTACCCAGAAAAAGAACCGAATAAGGATACTGAAGGTAAAAGAACCATACGTAACTTTCAACACTCATGGTGGAGTTTTAGTTTTTTTTTCTTTTACCTTAATAGACTGGTGCAACAGATCAGTCATATATTGAGGACAGGGGGATTCAAAAGATTTACAGCAGAGAGATGCAACTTTGTAGGAGATCCTTTGCTGAACAGGGAGCCAATGAAGAGAACGCAATAATGGAGAAACGTGTCAAATGTAGATGTGCAGAAGATGGAGCCGGCAGCATTTTTCTGGGCCTGCTGAAAATTCCAGATGAGACAACATGGGGAGCCAGACAAAACGGCATTACAAGACAAGAGAGTACGAACACGCAGGCAAGGCTCTTTGTGGCGTCTTCGAAGAAGAGGTGACGGTTGAAAGCAATGCGACTGAGTTCAGTGAAAACAAAATGGACGACATTAGGAACATGTTGAAAGAGTTCGATCAGTATCACAGCGAGGTTAGGAGCGGAAGAAGAAAGAGGGATTGGTGGGTCAAAGAGGTTAATAGATGGTGGAACAGAGGGATGTTCAAATATTTTGGTAGACACATCCACATCGTTTCAATTTCATCTTTGTTCAGTTTGTTTGTTGTCTGCCATCCAGTTCTTTAGCTCAGGTATAACTGAGTGCTTCCAGTCATTGTTGGAAGAGCAGGAAAGAGCTCCATAAGATATGAAGCTGACTGTCATCTGAGAAAGTGTGATGGAAAATGGAATGTTTATTTACAACAGAGAAGACAGGACATGTACACGATTTGCGTTTCATCTTCCACAGTTGAAAAGATTACTGCGCCATCCATGATGGTTTTTATAAGGACCACGTGGCATCTATTCACGGTTTCAGTTTCAGTTTCACTTTCATCAAGGAGGCGTCCCTGCGTCCGGTTTAGTCCATACACGCTACACCACATCCGCTAAGTTTTGAGACCATTCTACGCATGATTTTAAGCTGATGGATAAATGAATTAACAACTAAGATGAGAGAATTTGAAGAAGAGGGTCTCGTGGCAATGACTTAGTAGATGTCTGACCAATGCATTAGCCTAATGCGCTGGTCAGACCTTGAGTGCCTACCCAACATTGCGTGTCTTTTTTTTTTAATGTGTGTGCAGTGAATGTACACACGTGTGTGTATGAATGAGTGGGCACGGACCCATCTGTGTGCGTGTGCGCATGTGTGTGTGTGTGTGTGTGTGTGTGTGTGTGTGTGTGTGTGCGCGCGCGCACGCATGCGTGTGTGCGCGATTGTGTGTGTATGTGTGCGCACAATCACGTGGGTGATTGGGTGGGTGGGTGGGTCGCCGGTCACGCATGCGTGTGTGCGCGATTGTGTGTGTATGTGCGCGCGCAATCACGTGGGTGATTGGGTGGGTGGGTGGGTCGCCGGTGTGTGTGTACGTGTGTGCCTGCATGTGTGTGCACGTGTGTGTGCGTGTGCGTGTGCGTGCGTGCGTGCGTGCGTGCGTGTGTGTGTGTGTGTGTGTGTGTGCGTGTGTGCGTGCCTGCGTGTGTGCGTGCGTGCGTGCGTGCGTGTGTGTGTGTGTGTGTGCGTGTGTGTGTGTGTGTGTGTGTGTGTGTGTGTGTGTGTGTGTGTGTGTGTGTTCCCGGGATCTACTGAACCTGTGCTGTTCGTGGATACTTTCCAGCTGACTTTCATTTACAACAAAATCTGCATTGCAGAAATGCACACCCCGTTGCTATGCCAGACTCCAGACTGATTCAGTCTCTTGTATGTCCCTTTTATGGAAACTAAGGACTTACCTCTCAGCATTTCTCAAAGCTCGAGGGCAAATTGAACAATCTTGTTAAGAACTGATCCAAATACATTTGCCAGATCGAGTCACACCATGTCCAGGTCCTTTTTCTCTGCTTTGGTTCCCTCGGTTGATTCCCAAATCATAGTGGCATGACCTACGGCCAGATGCTCCCGAGGCGCTCCTATGGTGCTGCATATGATTGCGTGATGCTCAGAGGTTTCCTAGTGTGTACATCATTGTTCACGTCTTACAATGTTCTGTATCATTACAAGACGTTTATTAATTACCCCGTGTGTATATCATTGTGCACTGTTCACATCCTATAACGTAATAGGAGATTAGTAGATGTTCTATGGTTCCTAGGTGTTCTTCATTACATCTTGCACTCGCCATGGAAAACTTCAGTTTACAATTCGTCAGTGCCATTTTGTTCAGTTTCAGCACAGACTGTCACTAAGTGTGTGACTAGTCCCCGTTGGGTATAATGCATCTACTGATCCATGTGACTCCAATGCATGGTGCAGACAGCTGGATTAATGAATGTGGATTGCCCACACCCGTGTCTGTACATAACTTTCAAACTGTGCGTTTAATGAACACGAAGCACGTGAAAAATACGCAGATTTAGATGGTAAGGAGATTGGACACACACACACACACACACACACACACACACACACACACACACACACATGCGTGCGCACGCACGTACGCGCGCACGCACGCACGCACGCACACACACACGCACACACACACACACACACACACACACACACACACACACACACACACACACACACACACACACACGCACACACACGCACACACACACTCACCACTTGGGCCTGAGCGGGAGGGTGGTATCTCATGGGACTTGATTAAACCTCAGGAAACGTGATTACACCCGGCGACACTTGCCAACACTTGCGTCATTTAAAGTTTGGGGAGGGGCTGTCGGATTTGGAAACATTCCGGAGAGACAGAAGCTGCATGTGGGATTGGGTTTGTCTCCGGGTGACAGAAAACAACCGCCGACACGTTCGTTCGTGCGGGCGAGGCACTCCCTGTTTGCGTTGTCTGGTCTGACCCACAGTTGCAGTCAATACTACCTGACGTCCCGGCACCACAGTGCTGTGATTTTCACATTTCGGTGGGCGCCCAGATGTGTGTGGCACTGGTCGTGGTCAATGTGGATGTGATTTTCGGGGACGTCTGGTTAATAGCACATGGACATGTGACTTTAGAGGACGTTTGGTCGACAGCACATGGACATGTGAATTAACTTTAGAGGACGTCTGGTCGACAACAAATGGACATGTGACTTTGAAGGGCGTTTGGTCGACAACAAAATGGACATGTGACTTTGAGGGACGTCTGGTCGACAACAGATGGACATGTGACTTTGAAGGACGTCTGGTCGACAACAAATGACATGTGACTTTGAAGGACGTCTGGTCGACAACAAATGACATGTGACTTTGAAGGACGTCTGGTCGACAACAAATGGACTGTGACTGGCCGACGGCACACGGACATGTAACTTTGGAGGACGTTTGGTCGACAGCACTTGGACATGTGACTTTGAAGGACATCTGGTCGATGGCACATGGACATATGACTTTAGAGGACGTTTGGTCGACAGCACATGGACATGTTACTTTGGAGGGCGTTTTGTCGACAGCACATGGACATGTGCCTTTTGAGGACTTTTGGTCGACAACGTATGGGACATGTGACTTTGAAGAATGTTTGGTCGACAGCACATGGACATGTGACTTTGGAGGACGTTTGGTCGACAGCACTTGGACATGTGACTTTGGAGGACGTTTGGTCGACAACGTATGGACGTGTGACTTTGGCGCACATCTGGTCGACAGCACATGGACATGTGACTTTGGAAGACGTTTGGTCGACAGCACATGGACATGTGACTTTGAAGGACGTTTGGTCGGCAGGGCATGGACATGTGACTTTGAAGGACGTTTGGTCGAAAAACAAATGACATGTGACTTTGAAGGACCTTTGGTCGAAAACAAATGGATATGTGACTCTGGAGGACATCTGGTCGACGGCACATAGACATGTGATTTTGGAAGGCGTTTGGTTTACAGCGCATGGATATGTGACTTTGGAGGACGTTTTGGTCGACAGCGCATGGATATGTGACTTTGAAGGATATTTGGTCGACAGCGCATGGATATATGACTTTGAAGGACATTTGGTCGACAGCACATGGATATGTAACTTTGGAGGACGTTTGGTCGACAGCGCATGGGCATGTGACTTTGCAGGACGTTTGGACGACAACACGTGCACATGAACTTGATCAACCAAGTTTGAAAAATGACCAGTGGCTATGGAGATGTGGATGAACGTGAGATTGATAGTTGGTGTTTGAATATCAGTTTTTATCAAAAACTCATTTAATTCAAAACAAGGTAAATGGTGTAAACTGTGAAGTTCCTTTCCTTTTCTTTTCTTACTGGGTTACGAGAGAAAGGAAGGGGAGGTTAGCAGGTTTTGCTTTTTTTCTGGGGAATTTGACAGGTTTAAGCTTTCTTCTGTGTTGTGTGAATGTAACTCAAATTGTTTTATTAATGTATTCTTGTGCGTCTTTCATCTTTCTGTTGGAGTAAGATGGGGATAAAGGATCCCTTTTTCAACACAGCTTCGACTGCAGAATTGATCAAAGCAGTAACTTGTGTGCATAGTGACATACACTTTTTTTTGTAAGAGGGATGATAGCCTGAATAACCAGACTTATTAAATGCCTGACTTATACATTGATCCAAGGGGCTGGTATCGGATATCTGGCTGTATGAAACACTATTATTGTTGTTGTTGTTGTTGTTGTTGTGAGTGTGTGTGTGTGTGTGTGTGTGCGCACGCGCGCGCGTGTGTGTGTGTGTGTGTGTGTGTGTGTGTGTGTGTGTGTGTTTTTGCGTACATGGTGTGTCTGCATGCATGTGTTCCTAAATGCGTGCTTTAGCATGCGTGTTTATTTGAACACGTATGAACACTTACGTAAGCGTGTATATGAACACCTGCAGTTGAGGGCAGATTTCCTATATATGGGTCAAAATGATGGCACTTTGTTTTGTGTAGTTCTTGATATGAAAAATAGATTACTTCTCCACCACATCTGGCACACTCGCCCCAGTGCAAAAATACACCCTCTCCCACCACCTCCACTCACACGCACGCATGCACATATGCACGTACGCGCGCGCGCACCTACACACACACGTACGCACGCGCGCGCGCGCACACACACACACACACACACACACACACACACACACACACACACACACACACACACTGGGTATTTGAGTTGTGAGAGATCGTTCAAATAGGCGTCTGATGAGAGATGGAACGCTGACCCAATTTTTTGTACAAACAGTGGGAATGTTGAAGACATGAGTATCAGAAGAAGAACGGAGTTCACGTGACTGGGAATACAAGAGCGACAAATCAGTCTGATATTTAGGACAGGAAGAATCAAAGCACTTACACCAGAGAGAGTCAACTCGGTAGAAGTCACGTTGAGAGGAAAGAGTCTGATTCAGTGTCACACCAAGGTTACGATCAGAGGGACAGAATGATCAATGAGTCAATGAGGTCAGTAGGAGATGGAACAGAGGGATGATGAAAAAAAAATGTTAGGAGGTGGGGGTGGGACTCCTCGTTTGTTCTGTGTGAATTGTGTCAGCAGTTGCGCTAGTCTTTTGGTATTCGTTGTGATTATCCCTTCAAGGGAGCAAGAGTTGTCCCGCGTGTTTGTTATTTACTGTTTACTGATCCTTCATGCCCCCTCTGCCACGAAAAACAAATAGTGGAGAGCTCATGTCTAAGCTCATGTAAAGTAGCTCTGGCTCAAGGAGGTATACATGGAGGCACAACCAAGTGCTCAAAGAGATTGTACAAGTAGTCTTGGCTAGTACCAACACCACAAAAGGGAAAATCAGGACTCCAAAAGCACCCGAAACATTCTTCACGGCAGGAGGCAGCGAATCATGGCCAAGAAACAACAGTGCCACTCGGAACATGAGGCAGAGTCTGCTGGACGGGG
>JADBJO010029859.1:10000-18555 GCA_016801955.1 Conus betulinus | reverse complement strand
GTCGTCATCATGTGAGTGTACGGTGACCCCATGTCGCCATCATGTGAGTGTACGGTGACCCCATGTCGTCAATCATTGTGAGTGTACGGTGACCCATGTCGCCATCATGTGAGTGTACGGTGACCCATGTTGCCATCATGTGATTGTACGGTGACCCCCATGTCGCCATCATGTGAGTGTACGGTGACCCCATGTCGCGCCATCATGTGAGTGTACGGTGACCCCATGTCGCCATCATGTGAGTGTACAGTGACCCCCATGTCGTCATCATGTGAGTGTACGGTGACCCCATGTCGTCATCATGTGAGTGTACGGTGACCCCATATTGCCGTCATTGTGAGTGTACAGTGACCCCATATTGCCGTCATGTGAGTGTACAATGTCCCATGTCAAGTGTCATTATGTGACATTGTAGTGACTCTATGTTACCACCACGTGACAGTCCAGTGAACCTATGTTGCCATCATGTGACAGGGCAGTGACTCCATGCCATGATCATGTGACAATGCAGTGACGTCATGCGACCATTACGTGACAGTGCCGTGACCCATCCTTTTATAATGTCATAGTGCTGTGACACTGTGTCGCTAGCATGTGACAGGGCAGTGACCCCACGCTATCATGTACCCATGTCACCATCCTATGACAGTACAATGACCCCATGCATCCAGCATGTGAATGTGCAGTGACCCATGTCACCATCCTATGACAGTACAATGACCCCATGCAGCCAGCATGTGAATGTGCAGTGACCCATGTCACCATCCTATGACAGTACAATGACCCCATGCAGCCAGCATGTGAATGTGCAGTGACCCATGTCACATCCTATGACAGTACAATGACCCCATGCAGCCAGCATGTGAATGTGCAGTGACCCATGTCACCATCCTATGACAGTACAATGACCCCATGCAGCCAGCATGTTATTATTATTATGAATATTTATAGAGCGCCCTTTCTCTGTCAGAGACCAAGCTCTAAGCGCTTTACAATACACACTCGTTTACACAACGGGCTGCCTATCTGTGTAGTGCCGACTGAAGAGCTGCCTCCTGCGCTTCATTCAGTCGTTTCGCATGTCATCCAGTCAATATCGTTCACTCCGTTTCCTTACTTCAATCTTTCAATTTCTCGCGCAAGGTGCATGCTATGTGTAACGTGTCATCCATACCAACGGCCAAAAACTGGCCTTCTCTCTTTAAAGTTGATGATGGGATTTTACGTGTGTGCAGGATGTTATGCGTGCGTTCACACACGGAACCTCGGTTTATAGTCTCATTCGAAGGACTGTATGGGAAATGGAGTCAGAACCAATTTTAACTCCGAGGGAAAAAATCCCCCTGTACTGAAACGGCCCGGCGGAGATTCGAACCCGCAACCCCAGGATCACCAAGATTACGAGTCCGGTCTCTACCACTGAGCTATTCCGAGCCCCCATGTGAATGTGCAGTGACCCATCTCACTATCATGTGACAGTATAATGACCCCATGCAGCCAGCATGTGTGAATATGCAGTGATCCATGTCACTATCAAGGTGTTGAGAAGACTAGACCCGAGTAAGGCCAGTAACGGAATCAGACCCAGAGTCCTCCACGAGATTGCAGAAGAGGGTGGCCCCATCACTTACCATACTGTTCCAGTCCCCCATGTCCAGCAGAGTTGTTCCAGCAGACTGGAGAGATGCATACGTCACGCCTATCTTCAGAAAGGGAGAACAGTACAATCCTGCTGACTACTTGCCAGTCTCCCTCACATGCATAATATGCAAAGTCATGGAACATGTGGTATCAAGTGCTATGATGGAACACCTGGATTCCCGGAGGATCCTCACCGACCGCCAGCACGGCTCCAGAAAGGGTCGCTCATGCGAAATACAGCTCCTCGAATTTGTTGACGAAATTGTTGGACATATGGAGGGAGGAGGACAGGTCGATATCCTTATAATGGACTTTGCTAAGGCATTCGACAAAGTCAGCCACAGTCTTCTCCTTCATTAGCTCCATACATATGGTGTCCAAGGTCATACCAACTGGTGGACAGCGAGCTTCCTGCAGAACAGACGACAGGCAGTCGTTGTGAATGGTCGTGCTCATCGTTTGTACCAGTCAGATCAGGTGTGCCACAGGGGTCAGTGCTGGGACTTTTCTTATTTTTGGCCTACATCAACGACCTGCCCGACAATCTGACTACAAACAGCAGACTCTTTGCAGACGACACTGCGGTATACAACAGGGTCAGGTCTGCCCAGGACCAAGCCCAACTACGGCACGACCTCCAACAGCTTGCTGTTTGGGAGAAGAGTTGGGACATGCAGTTTCACCCTGCAAAGTGCAACACCCTCCCTGTCACACGAAAGCGACGGCCATTACAGTGTGAATACCATCTCCACGGCCACACCCTGGAAGTTGTAAACTTTGCGAAATATCTTGGAGTCATTCTGCAGAACAAAATAGATTGGGACAACCATATTAATTCCATCTGGACCAAAGCCAACCAGGTCCTGGGGTTTCTCAGACGCAATTTGAAAATCAGCTCCCCTAGCATAAAGGCTAAAGCCTATAAAACATTAATTTGTTAGGCCTGTGCTGGAATACTCGGCATCCGTCTGAGACCCCTATGAGAAGCAGCACAAGGTGAAGTTAGAAAAAATCCAGAGTAGGGCAGCTCGCTTTGTGCTTAACCGTACCAACGCACCGTCAGCGTTACCAACATGCTGCAGTCTCTAGGTTGGATGTCCCTTGAGGACCGAAGGTAAAAGGCAAGGCTCTCCATGTTCTATAAAATTAAGAACAACTTAGTCAGCTGCCCGAGGTTGAAACAGCAGCTCCAACCTCCCAAAAAAGAGAGTGACGAAGTCATGATCAGCAGCTTAAACAATTAGCTGCAGACACCGACTACCGGCTGATGTCGTTCCTCCCAAGAACAATTGTGGACTGGAACTCCCTCCCCCTGGATACTGTTGATGCCAAAACCCCAGACACGTTTGTGTCACGGATCAACAGGCATCTTCAGCAGATTTCTACATAAAGCTGTCTTGTTGTGTGAATGGATGAATGGAAGGATGTTGCGGGCCTCAGTTGCCTACTGCAACCTGAGGCCAGCTAGTCCATAGTAATGGATGATGAAAAGCGACCGTGGTAGCCTGTTGGCAGCTCCGCACTTAGCTTTTACCTTTGTGTGTGTGTGTGTGTGTGTGGTGTGTGTGTGTGTGTGTGTAGGATAGTGAGTAGGTAAGATAAGGGTGGGGGTGTCACTTTGTAATATGAGTAATTTCATGTTAATGAAATAGGAATTATAATAGTTTTTTTTTTAAGCCAGATCCCCCATTTCACAGTCTCAAAATAATCAGCCAGTTGATTGTGGAGACTCTACGGAAGAAGAAGATCATGTGATAGTGCAGTGACTCCATGTTGCCAGCATTTGACAGTCAGTACTCATGGCTTGAACTACACAGCCAAAAAGCTGAGTTAACACGTGACAGCCAGAACTCTGCCAACATGTGACAGCCAGTACTCAAGGTTTGAACCATGCTTCTTCTTCTTCTTTCCGTAGAGTGTCAACAACCATCAAGTTAATTATTCTGACACTTTTGTGCATATGACAGGTTTTTATCCCGCCGTTAAGGCAGCCGTACTCCAACTTCGGGGAAGGTGCATGCTATGTGTGACGTGTCATCCATACCAACGGCCAAAACTGACCTTCTCTTCCGAAAGTGGTGATGAGATTTTTTACGTGTGTGCAGGATGTTATGCGTGCGTTCACACACGGAACCTCGGTTTATAGTCTCATTCGAAGGACTGTATGAGAAATGGAGTCAGAACCAATGTTAACTCCGAGGGAAAAAATCCCCCTGTACCGAAACGGCCAGGCGGAGATTCGAACCCGCAACCCCAAGATTACGAGTCTGGCGCTCTACCAACTGAGCTATTCCGGCTGCCTGTGGCTCCTTGTTTGGGACTGTGCACATCACTGAATCCCACCAGAACGTGCAAGCAGTTGATTACAAGAACAAAATGCACAAATATGCAAATATTGAAAATCCATCAAATTAATCTCTAAAACTTGATTAAAGAACAAATGTTTTCATGTTCATCTATCGGCGTCTCATCCGTCTTCAGACAAAGCTGTGACAGAATTAACTAGTTTTGTGGCCAGAGTGACTGACTGAACAATGGTAAGCCTAAATCCCCGCCCAACCACAACCGATACTTGATATCTCTTGCCAACTCACTGTGAATATCATTACCTCTACCCAGCCCCTTAACCACATTCGTTCCCTTCCCAAAGGGTGGGATCCGTTGGCCGAGGTCGGAGACTACAGCGGGGGGGGGGGGGGGGGGGAGGAGTTGGCGATCTGCACGTGCCACACTCACTGACCAACCGCTGGGGGTTGAAGGCGGTGGGTGGCCTCGAGATACGGGCGACTGCCACGACAGAAAGGCGGGAGAAGTTCTGACAGGTAGGAGAGCACGACTAGCCGTCTAGCTTACGGTTTCAGTCGGGGCTCGGCACCCAGCCGAAGTTCTGCTTTAAGCCCTGGCTGCTGATCCCCAGCACTACCCTGTCTAATCTGTTTACGTGTGGAAAATCGGGCATCGTGTGTCAGTTCTCCACTGCCAGCTCCCGCTGTTATCGCGCGGTGTGATTAGGAGGAGTGGGGCGTTGTTGGCTATTCATTCCTACCTGCCGTCTGTAAGGAACACGTTGCTTCAGGATGCTGACTGTAGCAGCAGGGAGTGTGATGATAACGAGCTAAGTGGAGCGGCCAGCTTCTGGCTGCTACTCGCCTCGGCTACCATCCACATTGCCGGTACGTCTTTTTCTTCACCCTGCTGTCCCTGGTGTAATGAAGTGACACTTGTTTTCAACAGACACAAAAACAGTGATTTGGGGCTCACTCCTCATAGTGAAGACTGAATGGTGAGTATCTTCTGGTTAAAGCCTATTTTTTAACGTGACTCGTTCGATGATCCGGCGTTATGTAATCAACATGACTCGACTTTACATTCTCTCTTCTCATCCGGCGTCCTGTCTTTCCAGTCAGCTCTGTTCTTGAGCTTTATTCAGCTGTCGCTCTATCACCAGGCGCGCTGTTGATTCAGTCATTCCGGGTCACGATCCACTTTACTCATGAACACGGTCGAGTTTTTGCATTCCGGCTCTAAACCAGGGACCAACCCACTTGAGAAAACACATGTTTAAAGCAAACGGAAAGTGTTTGGTATTTGTCCTCTCTCCTGCCGTGTGTGTGTGTGTGTGTCGCCGCTAGCGGGTAAAGGAGACGGGACGCACAGGGTCGTCCCAAGGATTGGGATAGCGGCTGTGCTCAGCGCTGCTTTGTCGTGTGCATGTGCAGTGTGCTGCTTCTTCTTTCTCTCTTTCTTTTCTTTTTTTATACGGTGTGCCGTTCCCTCAGTTGAAGCTTTCCAGTGTGGGACGGTTTTACACGCGTTTTTCTTCCTGCATGTCCGTAGACTTCAGCTAAGTGTAGGTGCCGACCTATCAGTGTGAATTCCTTCAAACGTTTGTTGTGAAGTGGTAAAAAAACCTTGACTTGTAGGCCTAGGCCTAGTCTGTCCACCCCCCCCCCCCCCCCTCCCCTTTTGTACCGACTAGTAGACTGTCGAGCTGCTTTGTTCAGTGTTCTTTTGTTCACGACTCGCCTACACTGACTAAAAAAAATAAAAGAATTTAAAACAGAGACAAAACAACATCCAAGCCAGCATTGTACGTTGTGATGATTTTTTTTTTTTAACTGACAAGACAAGGAATGAGGATTACCAGTTGATCAAAATGTAATCTGCAAAAGTTGAAGACTGGAACTGTAACCGAAAATATATTGCTGGACAGACGTGAGTTCTCCATCCAAAGATAGGAACTCGTCTGAAGATATTGAAGCCTACGTCATAAGAATATTAGAACATTACAGGTTTGTTTTGTTTTTTTTTTCGACTTGTATCATGTGTCAACAGACGACTCAAAATTTAGGACCTCATCGTGAAAAGACTTGTATCCTATGTCAGAATAAGTCTAAAAAGGTATATAGTCGTATAATGAAAAGAAGTGTATGGCATGTCAAAAGAAGACTGAAACTCATGAACTCAAGGTGAAAAACTTGCATCTTATGCCAAAAAAAAAAAAAAAAAAAAAAAAATATTGTGACAAGATTCAAATCCTATGTCAAAAGAAGACTTACAATTCTGGACAGAGCGAGCAGTTTATTGTTTTTTTTGTGTTTTTTAGCCCAAAACGCGCACACCAAATCAGTAGGGGAACCGTGTCTTGATATGTGATAATGCAGGTAACGAAAGCATTGACGGTTATTTGACAACAGTGTAAACAGGTGTCGGTGCCATCTGTGAGTGCTGTGAGTCCTTTGTTAGTTTTTGTGACGGTGTTATGAGCCCTCTTGTCGGTAACTGTTGTGAGACAGCCTGATGACAGCGATTGTGATGAGTAGCTGAAGACAGCCTGATGACAGTGATTGTGATGAGCAGCTGCAGACAGCCTGATGAGTGATTGTGATGAGTAGCTGTAGACAGCCAACCTAGTGTCAGTAATTGTGATGAGTAGCTGCAGACAGCCTGATGTCAGTAATTGTGATGAGTAGCTGCAGACAGCCAACCTAGTGTCAGTGATGGTGATGAGTAGCTGCAGACAGCCTGATGTCAGTAATTGTGATGAGTAGCTGCAGACAGCCAACCTAGTATCAGTGATTGTGATGAGTAGCTGCAGACAGCTAACCTAGTGTCAGTAATTGTGATGAGTAGCTGCAGACAGCCTGATGTCAGTAATTGTGATGAGTAGCTGCAGACAGCCAACCTCGTGTCAGTGATTGTGATGAGTAGCTGCAGACAGCCAGCCTCGTGTCAGTGACTGTGAGGAGCAGCTGCAGACAGCCACCTCGTGTCAGTGATTGTGATGAGCAGCTGCAGACAGCCTGATGTCAGTGATTGTGATGAGCAGCTGCAGACAGCCTGATGTCAGTGATTGTGATGAGTAGCTGCAGACAGCCAGCCTCGTCTCAGTGATAGTGATGAGTAGCTGCAGACAGCCTGATGTCAGTGATTGTGATGAGTAGCTGCAGACAGCCTGATGTCAGTGAAAGTGATGAGTAGCTGCAGACAGCCTGATGTCAGTGATTGTGATGAGTAGCTGCAGACAGCCAACCGCACAGTTGACGCTCCCAATGATGGATGGAGGAGGGCCCATGGGGACACACTGGAATCTCCTCCTCTTCCTCATCTTCATCTGCATCCTTGGGGTGCACTCGTGTGTGCGGCGGGAGGGGGGATGTCTGGGGGGGAGACCTCTCACCCCTAATGGTTGCTGCCCTGTAGGGGTGGGGATGGACTGTGGTGAGGAGGTGGGGTTGCAGTGCGACACAGATCTGGGTTTCCGATGCGTCGACGTGGAGGGCAACGTCACCACGGTCAGAGGGCGCTGTACAGGTCAGTGAAGACCTTCCGAACCCTTCTGTCTGTCGGGTCGCTGTGTGTGTGTGTGTGTGTGTGTGTGTGTGTGTGTGTGTGTGTGTGTGTGTGTGCATGCGTGCGTGCGTGTGTGTGTGTTATTGTACAGTATGCATATGAGCACCTTATACATGTGAGTGTGCAAAGGGGAAGGCTAGGACGGGGGCAGAGAGAGAGAGAGAGAGAGAGAGAGAGAGAGAGAGAGAGAGAGAGAGAGAGAGAGTAATGTGGATTATTAACTAGCAGAAAGAAGTGAACAGAAACACGAGATGAAATTCATCGGGGTATAGAAGAAAAAAAAAAAAAACATCATCCCACCACTACAAATATACGCACACAAATAACACTCGTGGATATGCAGAAGGCGCAAGAACACACACACACACACACACACACACACACACACACACACACACACACACACACACACACACAGACACACACACACACACACACACACACACACACACACACATGAGCACAGACACTCGCACATAATCATATGATTGGAATTGAATAATTTAAATGCAAGTAAATCTCTCACTCACTCTTCCCCTCCCCCCCCCCCCCCCCCCCCCCCCCCCCCCACCCCCACCACCCGCTCACGCTCACTCGTCATACGAAGAAATTCGTTGCTTGCCGGAGCCCGACCGATCCAACTGATTGTGGCTGGCTGGTTGCAAACTGTTGATCAGCTTGCTGCCGTCTTCAGCCCTTCATTTGCCGCAGACTGATCGCACACGTACAATCTTTAATGAGGAAAAAAGTACGGTTTTTTGTTTCTATGTGACCGAGTACTGCGGAGCACTCTTTGCAATTAGTATTGTGATCTAGAAAACTGTGTTTTTCATGAAACATTAGTTCTATTTTGTTTTTCTCTCCACACCCCCGCCTTGACTATTTTTTTCTTGAGTTGTTTTGTTTTGTTTTTTTCCTTTTCTTTTTCTTCTCTTCTTTTTTTTTTCTAATTTCTCTTCTTCTTCTTCTTCTTCTTCTGCTTCTTCTTCCTTTTTCACTTGTAAAGGCGATCTTTTTTTTTCTTTGGGTCGGTAATGGAATCCTCTGACAGTGGTTCTGGC
>JADBJO010029859.1:0-5000 GCA_016801955.1 Conus betulinus | reverse complement strand
TAAGACCACAGCGTGGAGAGATCATCGAAATTGAGGTCACCATGAGAGCAGGGCATGAAGGGCCACAGAATTTGAGACATTTTTTTTTTTTTTTTGCACATCGACGGGAGAATGAGGATGATTAAGATGATGTTACGGATTTCCATTTCGGTGCTGAGACTACATGGCAGGCCCTGTACTCTACGCTTCCTTTCATAATATATCAGCGGCGTCAACCAGGCCCGAGAAATACAGGCACCTGCAGCGTTGGTCAGACAATTTCCCAACTGAGTCCGCACTTGCGTCCCTGCCATACGTTTGCGTTCTGACACACTTTGCATCTTGTCACACTTTGCATCTTGTTACGCTTTGCGCCCTGTCACACTTTGCATAGCACAACAGCGTCTTGTTACGTTCGTTTGCGTCTTGTCACACTTTGCGTCTTGACACACTTTGCGTTTGCGTCTTGTCATACTTTGCATAGCATAACAGCGTTTGTTACGCTTTGCGCCCTGTCACACACTTTGCGTCTTGACACACTTTGCGTCCTACAAACGTCTTTGCGTCTCGACACACTTTGCGTCGTCTGTACACGTCTTGTCACGTTGCTAGCTCAACAGCGTCTTGTTATGCTTTGCGTCTTGTCACACTTTGCATAGCACAATCTTGTTAGCATCTTGTCACACTTTGCGTCCTGACACACTTTGCGTCTTGTCACACTTTGTGTCTTGTCACACTTTGCGTCTGGTCACACTTTGCGTCTTGTCACAACTCTTTGCGTCCTAGCACAACAGCGACTTGTCACATTTTGCATCTTGTCACACTTTGCGTCTTGTCACACTTTGTGTCCTACCACACACTTTGCGACCTGTCACACTTTTGTGTCCTTTTTCACTTAAGCTTTGTTCTCTGGATACATTCCTTTAAGGAGTTATGTCCCCACAGCTATTTCTCTCCTTTCTAGAAATGGCTGGAGTTATAATGTATAGTGAGTATATCCTCGTCCTGGGAGGGGGGGGGGGGGGGGTCTAAACTTTTAAGTTTGTGTGTTGTGTTTTTTTCCTTTTTTTTTTGTTGATTTTCTCCCACATCTGTATTTTAGATTTTTTTCATGAATTTTTAGTTACTAAATTTGATCAATATACGATTTGAATTCCTAGAACAGTTACACACAAAACTAAAGCACAAAGCTTTAACATAACATCCGTCAGCGTTAACTATTCTGATTTAATCAGACTAAAATGATTATGCAGCATATCTACACACCATATTTCTGTGTGTTTTTTTTATACATATAGCATTCTTTTGAAAAAAAAAAAATTCCCTCCATGAACTAACTGTTAGTGATTCAGCTTCTATAGACACACATGTACTTTGTGGTTTTATTTATGTCTGCTAAAATTGCACTTCGGCTGTGTCGATGCCACGTGACCCTAAACCTATATACACAACTCTCTTAGAGATTCTAGCATCATACAGACAGAGGTTTAAATAGGACCTGCATGAAGCGTCATAAATGTTCCACATGTTGAGGTACGACGACTGTTGCTATGATGTCTGCCTCTGTGTCCACATGTTGAGGTATGACGACTGTTGTTGTGATGTCTGCCTCAGTCCACGTGTTTTGAGGTATGACGACTGTTGTTATGATGTCTGCCTCAGTGTCCACGTGTTGAGGTATGACGACTGTTGTTATGATGTCTGCCTGTGTGTCCACATGTTGAGGTATGACGACTGTTGTTATGATGTCTGCTTCTGTGTCCACATGCTGAGGTATGACGACTATTGTTATGATGTCTGCTTCTGTGTCCACATGTTGAGATATGATGATGGTCCGCCTCTGTGTCCACATGCTGAGGTATGAAGACTGTTGTTATGTCTGCTTCTGTGTCCACATGTTGAGGTATGACGACTGTTGTTATGATGTCTGCCTCAGTGTGTCCACATGCTGAGGTATGACGACTGTTGTGATGATGTCCTGCCTCTGTGAGTCCCACAGGACTGCTGAACTGCATCCATGAAAGCTCTGTGCTTGGCCGGATTCGCGTTTATTATCATTGCCAAAGCTGGAGACTCTTAATCTTGTTCAGTACATGTGGAGTATTGCGGTGGGTGAGTTGTGACAGTCTGTTTCTTTGGGCAGTAGCACGTGCTTGTCAACTATGAGACACAGCATTGGTGGTTAGAATGAAGGTGTTGACCAGTAAGGGACGATCAGGGTCCCTTCCGCTTATTCTTCTCCAGTGTATTTACCACTGTATTGACAAGAGTGGAAAAGGCTAAAGCACGTTTCCATCTGTTTAAAAAAAAAAAAACACGTAAAGGCATCAACCGCAAAGCCTCTAGATCTGAATGCCAGAATACAAACAAACTAATGTCAGGAGTGTCCCTGATCAGTATAATGTGTGTGAACATTATCTTATTTCATTACCATACTGTGTTGTCATAACATGTTTGTGACACAAAGTGTCCACCTTCTTTCAGTGAACCCGAATGTGTGCCCCGGTCTGATAAACATGGCTGTCCTTATACCTGATCCAGATCCTTCATACACATTGCAATACCCCCCCCCCCCCCCCCCCCCCCCCCCCCCCTCCACCACCACCACCACCACCACACCCCACCACCCCCCCACCCTTCTACATTCTAGAACTATACTGACTTCATGTGAGTTATAAGTGCATAATTTGACATGGAGATGCCAGACTTGGTTCTTAACACACTGTAAGCCATCTAGCAGTTCTATCATATTTTATCACATTGCTTTTCTGCACGACTCCACCTTCCACTGGTTATTTGTGCAGCACGCGCTGCTTCCAAATCGCTGAGATGGAGGCATTATGTATTACCATTTCGAAAAGGGTTCTTTCTTGTCAAACTCAGATGTTGCTCTTGATACATTATCCATACACCACACCAGTTCTCTTTTACTTTCCTTTGAAACTGACATGACAGCTACAAAACATGTCATTGATTTCTCCTTGAACTGCTACATGTTTATACCCCCCAATTGTCTTTCATACAACGACCCACACTGCACGACCGGAAAGCAGGCAACCAGATGGCCAATGACTCGGGTTAATGATCTAATCGTGAATCTGCTGTACATTTTTTTTGTCGTTAACTTTTGCAAGTTTTACCTCTAATCGTTTCCATTTCTTCTGGTAGAGTGAACTTCATGTTCCTTCAGTCTCGATAAAACATCCGATTCTGTAGTCTTTATGAGAACGTTAACATCTGAACTTATTTCAAAATGAAGCAAAGAATGCTAAGGATGTAAACATGATTATTGTCTGTTTATGATTCCTGACATTACTGTACTGTACTAAGTGCCTGCAAATAACCGGCCATCAATGAAGGACACTGGAAGAAAACCCGAAGATTTGAGGTGAACCAGAACAATTACAGAATTTGTGAAAAGAAAAAGAATCTTGGACAGCTGAAAGACCGTTTAAACAGTTTTTCCACAATGACGATCACCTTTCAGCTTGTGAAAAATGAGGGAAAATGAAATACTTGACTGATGAAAAAAAAAAAAAAAAATTTTTTTCTTCAACAAGATGGAGTGTGAGAATGGGAAGGAGACAGAGACTGCAGAGAGAGAGAGAGACAGAGAGAGAGAGAGACCAGACAGGAGAGAGAGACAGAGAGAGAGAGAGAGAGAGAGAGAGAGAGAGAGAGAGAAGAGATTTTGTTTATTGTCCATCCAGCTCTTGAGCGCTATAGACAAGGCGGAGAACAATCGCACTTTTACCCGATCGAAACTTTGAAATTTTTAACATGAATCACACCACCACAAACACACGTCTTCCACAATTCCTTCTCCTCCTACCCGTCCGTCCCCTTCTCTCTCGCTCCCCCCAACTGGGACCTCGCCCCTCCCTACTCCCTCCAACCTCTCCCCCTTGTCCCCCCTCCCCCACCCAACACACCACACTTGCGCGCGCGCTTCACACACACAACACACCCACGACACACCCCCACACACACACACAAACACACACACAGATATCGATCCCGATACATCGTACATTACCGTTTTTCCTTCTTTCTCACATACACGGTTTCAGCTATATATTTAGCTGGTTTCTTTACATTTCCTTTCATCACGATAGATGACCTAGCAATTACTTGACTATTGGTGTGGTATAAAACAGTAATGAACACACTGCAGCGTTTCCACTTGTCAGAAATAAACAGCACAATGATACAAAAAGTGTTTCTTCAGTTTCATATTCGCTTCTACAAGATGGGTGGGGGCAGGTCACATATCTATGAACTTTTTCGGGGTTGTGGCACATAAACACGTCACCAACAATAAATAATTATTGGCAGAGAACCCTCGTAGAACAACCACTTCAAATCTGTCCGCCGTCATGAGAGGGGACGGACCCCTTTGTCCCTTTAGCTGTAGCGCATTCTGTAAGTTATCTTCAAAATCATGTGAATTTAATCTGATGTGGTGACAGTGAAGGAATCGTCGGACCATACAAACGTTACTCTCCCAGTACTAGGTTCCGGGACCATTCGTGCTGTCAACATTGCGCCCAACCATTCGTCCCCCCCCATCAAAATTCTACACGGCAAATCCACGAGTCCATGCGATCCACTCGACATTTAACTTACATATTGTACCAGAAAACATATCTCTTAACACGATGCGTGATGATCAATTCACGCTAGAGCCCAGGAGGGAGACATTTTAATTCACCTCTAGAATCCACATTCACCACAGCCATTAAACTATTACATGGTTCGAACAAATACACACACAAAAAGAGAGATTATTGAAATTCATCAAAATTTACCATTATCTTTTGATAATCTCTTCCAACCTTCATCTATCAATATAATCGTCATCATCCAATCAGGTAAATAACTTATCATGACTTCTGTGGTTGGTTGTTTCAGATCCAGTTTTGCACTTGGTCGCCCATCTATTAAACACGTTAACAAGCTCATTTTCCGGTAGCTAGAAAAATTAACAATCTCAATTAACGACGCCATCTTGGATTTCAATG
>JADBJO010029858.1:17500-18556 GCA_016801955.1 Conus betulinus | reverse complement strand
CCACATCCCCTTTCCCCTCCGTCATCCCTCTCTCCCTCCTCCTTCCTCTACTCCCGACCCTCGTCCCTACCCCCAGAATACACTTTTAAAAATCTTGTTTTTTTCTTTTCTTTTCTTCTTCTTCTTGTACTTCAGAAAATGGGGCCGGAAATAGGTCTGGAATTCCCCCACCCTTCTTCCCAAATCAACCATCCCTGTCCACTCTCGAGGGTGACGACTGTTTCTATGCAAGATAACTCCTAACCGACAGGGGGGGGAAAAAAAGAAAGAATATTCAGCGTCGTTTGTACGTCCGCTGTAGAGCTAACAATGATAGTCAGGGGAATATTTAGGTTCCCCAGCAGACAAAATCTGATACTTGAAAAAAAGAGATCTCCCTTCGCCCCAGGTGACTTTTGTGACGATGATGCAGTGCGATAGGGGAGCTTAAATCTGATTTAAGGAGGAAGTTGAGTTGTTTCAGCCAGTAGAGGTTGCGTCCCTTTTTCGGGCCACTTCATGATAAAGTTTTAAGTGCTCTGATTCACCATGAGGAAGTGATCAAGAGCTCAGTCAAATTCAGATGATTAAGACGCTTGTTTCTCACACAGCTGACTGCTTGATGATTGAACGCAGGTTCCAGTATAATTTGTGCGCAGCAGAACCAGAGGATGACTTTGACTCCTGATAGAAACGTACGCGTGAGCAAGGACAGAACTCTCAACTCGCGGTCTCTCTGATTTCAGTGAGGCAGCTCGTCTAAAATCTTCAAGTCTTCAAGTGGCGTTAGAAGTCATGCCGTCTCGGTTGTGCACAGTGCGATTACTCATGATTGAACAAAATTAGTTTTTAACATAATTCTTAATGAGTCCGCCAAACAAGAGGAATAAACAAAAATTACGAGACAAAACACGACGCGTTTCGACCTCCTAGGTATTCTTCAGGCAGATAAACAGCATTCAGGACAATGAAAACACGACGCGTTTCGACATCTTAGGTCTTCGTTAGGCAAGATAAACAACATTCAGGACAATGACAACGAAGAACATCCTTCGTTTTCATTGTCCACTTCCGGGA
>JADBJO010029858.1:0-10000 GCA_016801955.1 Conus betulinus | reverse complement strand
GGTGGCACAGAAGATGGAACAAAAAACAAAACAAAACAAAAAAAAAAAAAAGCAAAGCAACGAACAAAAAAAGAAAAAGAAAAGAAAGAAAGACATGACACGTCATTCAGCAAGAGGGAAATACTAGAAGACCAGAGGCTCTCCTCACAAAACATTAAATCACTTTTGCCTAAAACGGGGGCACGCATCTCGCCACCATCCCCGTTTCATGACGGGGATCACCCTTTCTACAGTGTGCAACGCCACACACACACACACACACACACACACACACACACAGAGAGTGTGAACTCACGTCTGATGTCGACGACCCTGACAGGGAGCTTGACACCCTGAAGGGACGACAGGTAGTACCCAGTCCCCTCACACACCACGCACTTGAACAGGCCGCTGGGCATCCGCCAGATGTAGTCAGGGAGTTCCACGTCCTTCACGGCTGATCGTCCTGCCGCCGAGGCTCTCCTCGACGCGTTCTGGAACGATCTAAAGCTCCTGGAATCTTTGCGGCTTCGGGCGTATGGTTTGGCTTTTGCGGACGTCTCACTGCTCCTTGGTAAGTTCAAGCCGGACCCTTCAGCGGTGACGGAGGCACCCCCATTCTGACTGGTGGCTTCAGCGGGACGCACGTTCTGACTGGCTGGCTCGGAGCCAGGCATGCTTTGGTTGGTTGCCTCAGAGCCGGGCGCGCTCTGACTGGCTGCCTTGGAACCAAGCACGCTCTGATAGGTTGAATTGGAGACAGGCGCAATCTGATTGGTTGAATTGGAGACAGGCGCAATCTGATTGGTTGTATCTGAGCCAAGCGTACTCTGACTGGCTGCCTCGGAGCCAGGAGCACTCTGACTGGTTGCCCCAGAGCCAGGCGCGCTCTGACTGGTTGCCCCAGAGTCAGGCGCGCTCTGATTGGTTGCCTCGGAGCCAGGCGCGCTCTGATTGGTTGCCTCGGAGCCAGGCACGCTCTGACTGGCTGCATCAGAGCCGGCAGAGGAGGTCTGGGTCAACACCTCGGAAACGGAGCTGGCTTGAATGTCAGAGAGCGGGGCAGACTGATTCAAAGTCTCCAAGACACAAGTTGATAGGTCAGTCTGGTTCGTTGCTTCAGAGAGGGGCATCGGGTCGCTCTCGGCGCAGACCGACACAGTCCGGTGGACTGTTTCACAAACGCTGGTGGGTTGGTTTTCCGAGACGTGCGCTGGCGGGTTCGCCGCGTCGGGGACGCACGTTGACTGGTTGTGGGTCACAGATGTAGGCTTGTTCCCCGCTTCGTTCAAAGGCGTGGCCTGGTTCGCAGCGTCCAGCGGTGAACCAGTCTCGTTCACCGCCCCTGACCCGTGTTCTGCAGATGGGCTTGGTTTATTTGGGCCACAGACAGGCCTGGTCGCTTTGGTCTCCGACTCAAGAGCAAAAAACAGAATAACTGCTTCACCAAACGAAGAAACAGACAATTTAAACACACACACACACACACACACACACACACACACCGCGTGTCGAACGACTGGGTCTTCTTCAGGCAAGACATATATAAGATTCAAGACAATGAAAGCGAAAGACGAACAGAGAGTCATTTATCTCCTCCATCTGGATGCAAAATTTGGTCTTGGGTGAACAGCTTAAGTTACAGAATGGAAGTGAGGTTGAAGAGAACTTGCGGGTTGAAATAATAATACTAACGATGATGATGATGATCATTATCATTATTATCATCACCATTATCATCATAGTAATGATGAAAATAATTATAATAATGATAATATATAGGAATATGACAGTATACTAGCAATAATGATCATAGTAATTATAGTTATAATAAAAACGATAATAACAGAGCAAAGGGAAGGAGAAGATTGAGAAAATAGTTACAATGATATGGTATGTAGGTACAACGACAACAACAATAGTAATGATGACAATGTGATGGTAATAATGATAATAATAATGATGAAGAGACAGTTGGGGAAAGAAGAAGAAGAAGAAGAAGAAGGTAGAAAATCGAAAAGACAGTGAGATAGAATCTAAGAAATATACCAATAGTTATAATCATAATACCCATACAAAATGATAAATCTTAAATAAATGTTAGCGAACCGCCGAGAGAAACGTGGACAAACGAATCACAAGACAAAACTCGACGCGTTTCGACCTCTTACGTCTTCTTCAGGCAAGACACAAACAAATAGGACAATGAAAATGAACGAGTTTGTCACTCAGCTTTGATCTCTTCAGCGCAAGATAGGCGTTGAATACAAAAGGGGGGTGGGGGGGGGGGGGGGGGGGGGGGGGGGGGGGGGGGACAGTAGGACGAAATCTAAGAAATACACGCTGGTGATAGGACAGGCTTTGCAGGTGGGTTCTGAGCAGGGAAAAAGTACCGGGTGATCTTGGTGTGATTTGTTCAGGTTGGAGCGCACAAGTAGGTCTTTGAGTTTTTTGTCGCGCCTCAGAGTAATCATAGTCTCAAAGGCAGTGTGTGCCCAGTTGGATTCGAGGATCCTGTAAATGGGAAGAGTGTGAAGGTAGGAGAGGAGGCAAGGGGTTTGAGTGCGTGTGTGTGTGTGTGTGTGTGTGTGGGTGGGGGGGGGGGGGGGGGGGGGGGTCTGCCTTCTTTAGAGGCCGTATAACAATAAAACGTGATCCAGCGTTTTCCCGGGGACTTTCTGATTGGTTCATTGCCTCACAGAGAAATGCTGACTGGTTTGTCGTCTCAAAGAGATTTTACAAGGCATTTTGAAATAACTCCGCCAAATAACACGGAGAAACGAATTACAAGACGAATCGCGACGCGTTTTGACCTCGTATGTTGACGCGAGGGAGGGGGAGATCGTCTAGAGGTACGAGAGGAGACGAGGGGGGAACGGAGGGAGGGGAGAGAGGAGAGCGACCTGCCGAGGAGGGGGAGGAGGAGGAGAGAGAGAGAGAGGTTGGAGGAGAGAGAGGCAGAGAGACGAGGAGGAGGGAGAGGGAGGGAGAAAGGTGCAGGAGAGCCAGGGGAGAGCCAGAGAAGAGGAGAGAGGCCGAGGACTCTGCTTTAGGGGAGAGGAGAGGAGGGAAGAGGAGGTCTCAGGGTCTGCTTTTTCTGGGCATGAGGAGAGAGAGCGAGACTTCTCGGAGAGAGGTGGAGAGACGCCCACCTCTGGGAGAGGAGGAGGGATCGAGAGGGCCGAAGAGGCAGGAGAGAGAGGAGAGAGGAGGCCAACAGCGGGGCGAAGGAACCCTCGAGGGACTAGGGACTGGGGAGCCACAATCAGGGGGACCACCCAGAGGAGAAAGCCCCCCCAGAGACCCCCCCCCACCCAGAACCCAAGATCATCCCCGCAACCCCACCCCCAAGGAGGGAGACCCCAGAGAAGACCCCAGGCGCGACGAAGACCTAGGTCCGAGAGAGAGGACCCCCCCCAGAGGAGGAAGGACCAGAGGGAGAGCGGACATCGAGAAGGGAACGAGGGAGAGGATAGGAGGAGACCCCCTCCCATACTAGGGAGACTAACCCAGGGGGAGGAGAGAGGAGGAGGAGAGGGGACCAGAGAGAGGATCTACCCACCCAGACCCAGGAATCCCCCCCATCCCAGACCACCCAGGGGATGAGGGAGGAGAGGGACCCCTTCCCACGAGACTGACCTCCCCAGGGGACCCAGACCCCGAGGGACCTCAGTGGGGACGCAGACAGAGGCAGGAGACCACCCAGCGAGAACATGACCCCCCCCCAGGAGAGGAGGGACCCATGCGATGAGAGGGAGAGGGACCCCCCACACCAGAGGACTACCACCTCCCCCCAAAGGACACAGGGGGAGGAGGGGATGGAGAAGGACCCCCAGAGAGAGAAGGGGGACAGCACTAATGACGACTGAGGAGAGTAGGTATAGAGGCAGGAATAGTTTAGAGAGAGTCGAAGAAGTCAATGAGAGAGCCGGAGGAGAGATTAGGAGAAGAGAGGGAGAGAGGACGATTCTTTTTGAGACCTGTTCCTCGCTTACGTTCGTCAGGGAAAACAGGGTCTTCACTGGGAGACGGGTCCATTAGGTCCGAATAGAGATGTGATATCTGCCCCTTCGTTCTCAGGCGAATAAATGTTAAAATCGAAGTGTTGTGCCCACAGAGAGGACTACAATAGACTACGCGAAATTCGATCACCGAGTGCCGACTTCTGTGGTTTCCGGATCTTGGTTGGGTCCAGAGCAAAACAATGCGTGTGTCATGACTTCAGCTGTCGGGCAGACTGTGCGACCAAAAACATGCTGGAAAATGATGTGTTCTGGCGATTTCTGGGCATTACGTATTCGTTACGCGGGCTGGCCTCTTGACGACCGACATGGGACTTTAACAGTGGAATGGTGTTTTTTGTTCTCTGGTTCTAGGTACACAGAAGCTACGTGTGTAATGACGTTGCTGGAGAAAGAGGAAGGGATGGGGTGGAGGGGGAGAAGATTAGAGAGGAGAGAGAGAGGGGGGGGCGAGAGGGGGCTTATGCACGCAACACACACGCGCGCGCACGCACGTAGACTTGAGAGAGAGAGCGAGAGAGGAGAGAGACCGAGAGGAGACCACACACACACACACAACACACACACCACACAACACACACCACAACCACACACACACAAGCGCGTCGCGCGCGCACATGCACGCAGGCCGCGCGCGACAGCAACGCACAGAGAGAGAGAGAGAGACGAGAGAGAGAGAGAGAGGAGAGAGAGAGAGGAGAGGGGGCGGGAGAGGAGAGAGAGAGAGAGAGAGAGAGATTCTTCATTCAGACAAAAAAAAAAAAAAAAACCTGAATCTGATCCGATCCCTCTTACATCAAAACAGTATGTTTTATGGTCCATGTAAAGGAAGACCTGACCCCCCGGACACCCCCCCCCCCCCCCCCCCTCTTCCCGCGTCCGTCCCTGTCACTAATCCCAGCATGATGAAACACGGGATTAAACTGTCAACGCCTTTCCCGATTTGGGGGGGGGGGGGGGGGGGGGACACACACACACACACACCACACACAACACACACACACACACAAGCCAACTCCAACGCCGATGAGAGCTTAGGGATTTGTGACAGGGAAAAGGGAGAGATGGTGTCTCCCTTTGATGTACACACAACGACAAGACGAATAACGAGGAAAACGGCAGCTTAAAGCGACAACGTGACCGCATGTGCGTACACGATCCGCCCAACAATTCATTCAATCAGCTTTCAGGTCTCTTTGTCCTCTTACACAAGGAAAAATTGTTGCAGTGATCACAAGACATTTCAACAATATATATTAAAAGAAGATATTAAATGTAAAAATTAAATGGTAAAATAATATAACTCACACTCATAGTCACACCACCACAAACACAACCTACGGCGCGCGCGCTCGCTCGCTTTCACATGCACACAACACACTCAGGCACCCATTTACAGAGACGGAGAGAGAGAGAGAGAGAGAGAGCGAGAGAGAGAGAGGGGAGTGTAAACAAACTGAATTGGACATAAAGCGGGGACCAAATAATAAGAATAAATCATTATATAAGCATACATTCTGTTGCATCTAAAAATTTTCACTTCCGGATTTGAACACTTCCCCCCCTCCCCCCCCCCCCCCCCCCCCCCCCCCCTCAAAGAGGGGAGCGTGAGTGTTCTGGAAAAGGCAGTAAAAGACTCCATGTACAGATCTTTGCTGGGATTGTGCGTTTGACCTTCACCGGGGTGATCTCGCTGTCGGGACCGAGTCAGGCTGGTCTTCACGGGTAAGGGGTTTAGGAGTCATAAGTGGTGAACTCCACTACCCAACGTTGGACTATCATTTTTTGATGCTGAAGTCGTACTGAGCACAACTCATGGAAACAATAGGTTCAGGGTCAGCGGTTGGCTAGGATGCATTGTTCCCGCTGCTATCGTTCGGTTAAAAAAAAAAAAAAAAAGTCGGTTTGAATACTGAAGGGAGAGAAACTAGGGTCGTTATTCTGAATGCCCTAGGCGATTGTTATTACGATGCGAATGTTGTAAAACTGCGGATGCCCTACGGTTACGTTTAACAGCGAAAGAGCGCTGGGAGGGTTGCGTAGCAAGAGTCCTGTAGCTGCTAGACCATGGTCTGAAGTGAATTGCAAGGACTGACCAACGCGGTGGGCTGATAATGCGTAAGGTCAGGTATACTGATTAAGTCGTAGCCACGAGACCCTGTTCTAAATTCTCTCACCTGGCTCATTAATTCATTTATCCATCAGCTTTAAAATTATGCGCAGCGTGGTCTCCTCAAAACATAGCGGAAGTGGTGCAGCGCATAATTATGGACTAGGTCCGCACGCGTGAGACACCTCCTTGATAAACTGGAACTGAAGCTTGAAAGTGAGGTATTTCTGCCGAGTTAGTTGGTTTGGGCTGCTGGGTGTTGGGGTGTTTGTTTTGTTTGTTTGTTTGTTTGGGGGGAGAGAACATGGATTCAATCTGCTGGTCGTCGGTCGTGTCAGGTTAATTGTCAAGTTAGAACCGAGTACTGTGATCCAGATCAGGTTGCGGTCGTGGGACCCATGAGAGTATGGGTCATAGGTGGGGGTGTGATTAAGGTAGGGGCCGGTAATCCGGATGTGTAAAGACTCTAGGACACAGTACTGGTCGAGTAGTAAGGGTAACGTAAGGTAATGTTGCTTATACGCCACGCCGACGCAAAAGGCAATATCAGAACTGTCGCTGCGTTGAAATAACTCCAGTCAGTACTCAAAACAAACAAAAACCTCATTCTACACAACCCTTTAAAACGAACCATCTCATTGGTCGCAGTAGTTCAGACCACTGGTTAGTGATCCCGAATAAATCACAATGACCCACCCAGAGTTGGTCAATGGTTTATGAACCTTAACTGATCATAGTGCCCACTCCAAATTCAAAACGTCAAATACCTAGAAAAACGGAATATGATCCACTGTTAACCCTTCGTGAGGTTTTAAAGATCAAATGACCCAAAACATAGGTCACAACGAGCACAGGTATATTAAATAGTGGGTGACCCAGACCTGGTTCATAGTGACCCAGAGCAACACTTCTGCGTACGCAGGGATACTCCTGCGGGCACTCCCTATATGGACAGGCAAGTATTAATCCCATCAACCTTACAAAGGGAGTGGAGTTTTGTGTGCATGACCGTTTTTTTTTTTTTATCCCGCCATTAAGGCAGCCATATTCCATCTTCGGGGAAGGTGCATGCTTGGTTGTAACGTGTCATCCATACCAACGGCCAAACTGGCCTTCTCTTCCGAAGTTGGGTGATGGGATTTTACGTGTGTGCAAGAAGTTATGCGTGCGTTCACACACACGGAACCTTGGTTTATAGTCTCATTCGAAGGACTGTATGGGAAATGGAGTCAGAAACTATTGTTTAACACCGAGGGAAAAATCTGCCCTGCACCGAAACGGCCCGGGGGAGATTCGAACCCGCGACCCTTGGATTTGCGAGTCCGGCGCTCTACCAACTGAGCTATTCCGGTTCCGTTAACTCGCGTTACTCACAGTGTCATGACAACACATATTAAAAGTTTTTACAGGTCGACCGACCTTGAATGACTTACGGCGACCAAGACCTAGCTCAAAGGACAAATGACCCAGAATGGAACATCGTGACTTGCATCGAAGTCAGTTACTCAGATCCTAGTGATACTAAATGTTAACTTTCCCTTCCAAACAGAAGATTTATTCCTGATGAAACTCAAATCTCACGACAAGCACATCTCACAAGCATGCAGATATTTCTATTTCCTCTGCAGTGACATCAGGCCATATATCGCACACGCTGTTCCGTCACTCATGATGCGAACCCAAAGAACATTCTGTACGCGAGCCTGTGAAGTCGAGCCTGTCACAGTTACACCAATGGAAATGGAAATGTAATGGCAAACTCATGAATGTAAGCTAAAAAAAATAGTAACTGTCTAAGTCTTAACATGCGCGCGCGCACACACACACACACACGCGCGCGCGCGCGCGTGAGCACTGTATAATCTTTAAATGAATCCAGTCGATCTCTTTTTCGCCCTTAAGCAGGCAAAAACATATGCTGTTGAATAACAGAGGGTAAACTTCTCTGTTTCACGTGTAACATGTTGCTCTCTCTCGATCGACCACCGTTACTTGATTTGTTCTTAAACGGTTCATTTTGTGCGTTGCACACACGCACATACACACATGGAAAGAAAAGAACCTTTAAGAAGAAGAAACCGAAAAGATGGTAATCGACCGAGTGACAGATAGCCTAGAAACACATAGCTATAGTATATGTTTCAATTCCTATCTTAGTCCTTCATTTATTTATCTCATTGTTTCTTTCCAAGGCTCCTTAAAGTTTTTTTCTTTTGTCTTCAATCCCACGAACTATCTCCCTCCCGTACAAACCCTCCTGTCTGTTCAATATCAAGGCAGTTTTGGCACATGAAAGACAGTACCATTAAATTTCAACAGAATCGACTTCAATGTTTTGACGGGCAGAAAACCTTTTTACAGGGTAGGTACGAAGCAAAATCTTTCCCACGACACACACACACCATACAAATTCAGCATTGGTAGGCCTACCTGTTTTTTTTCCTCTCTCAAATGCTGAATGAAAAACTCAAAGATGTTGTGTCCTTGCAAGTTCGAAATATGTTTTCGAAGAGCAAAGTCTTGCACATTCATCACTGACCCCATCCGTCAGCCTTCCATTCACTGTGGTCCCTGCATCTCAGTCTGACGTTGAAAACCTTTTACTCCGACGGACCTCATGCTCCCCCCCCCCCCCCCCCCCCCCCCTTAAATATGTGTTTGTGTGTGTGTGTTGTACTCAGCTCATGTCTTGAACGTATTTTTATTATGCACGTGAATCACAAAACAGGCCGCCACAGGGAGGGGTGTGTGTGTGTGTAGTGTGTGTGGTGTGTGTTGTGTGTGTGTAAAGACAATAGAAAGACGCTCGAAATGATCGAGAAAGTCTGGGTTGGAGTCCGAATGGACAGAGAGAGAGAGAGAGACAGACAGACAGATGTGGTGGCGTTGATGGAGATGAAAAGGATGAGACCAACTGGCATTGTAGAGAACTTTTTTTCGATGAAAAAAAGACACTACCTCCTTATCCTTTCATTTTTTTCTCTAATTTTCTTCTTCTTTCTTCTGTTATCTTTGCTAAGGTCGTTATCTTTTCAGCTGTGCTTAGTGATCTGTCTCTCAGCGCGCCGCTAGATTATCCTACCGAACTGATTCGTGATCAAAATCTTGGTGGCAACGATTAAATGTAGCTGGACTTGATTACGAAACCTTGTTTCCCCCGCATCGTCGGCTGTATATTGCCGACAACAACAACAATATGGATCGCGATGGGGGGAAAAAAGGTTAGCTATAATGTATTGATTATCTTCAATCTTACAAGGACTTGATATGGATCCGGATTACAATCCTGATCCAGTGTGAAAATTAACATTCAGAGGGCGATAGGGTGGAAAAGGAAAGGAAAGGGGGAGATTGTCCCCCCCTAGTCACTGCATATTGCAAACAAACCGATGTGCTAGACAATCGGCAAACTATCAGGCAAGCGTTGCTTCAACAATGGGGATTCACAATTCCAATGTCTCTTTGATGGTTTTGGCGACTACATCAGAAAGGATATACGGTGAATTCGTGGGCTGATCCATGTAAGGGACACATGTGAATTGCTGCAAGAGTACTGTTGACCGGTGACAGAGGTCGTGTGCTCTCCTGGATGATTTTTACACACACCCCACACAACACATTTTCCCTTAAACTGGAAAACACGGCTGATTTGCTGGCATTACAACAACAGACGAGGTGTAGAGGGCCCGTGGTCAATGTCAGAACTTTGCCGTGGACTGACGGACGTGAGATTTCGAAGACATGTGGGTCGATTTATACGTTTAAAGGGTGGGAAAGGCGGAGGGGGGATGAGTGAGGGGGTAGGGGGCGGATGCTTGATTGATAGTTGGGGTACTGGGAAGCTCACATGGGATTTAATTTAAAGGATGACATGATTCCAGCCCCCCCC